>JAUCMS010000024.1:12859884-12894548 GCA_032357445.1 Enteromius radiatus
AACCAGGCACCTCAGTTCCGCCCATGTCCCGCCTCATTGCCCATTTTGGATCATCCGGGAGTGACGCGCGGTGACGCGTTGCCAAGATGGCGGCAGTCCGCTCTGCCCACTTTAGGCTTCAAAAACGCTCTTCAGAAACCTACGAGTGATGTCACGGACACTACGTCCATTTTTTTTTTACAGGCTACTAATTTAGGGGAACTTATGGTAGCTAGTTAACATCAGTTGTTGCAACTCAAATATGTATATATTGTATGTACGTGTAATTTTCCACAAAAACTGTAAATTCAGGGCTTTCTTGAAATTACATATAGTAATATTTAAAGTTAGGGATCAAGACCTGTTGTTGTTGTTGTACAGTAGTATTTTACACTGATCAAAAGTGAACATAAACACTGATGATATTCTGAATATTCTATGTATAAAACAATGCTAATGAAAATATGTATAAAAATAATAATAAAAAAATACCTTTTACATTTTATGCAGAACAATGAAGATAAATGTTGATTCTGCAGCATTTTATCCAAATTATTTCTGAAGAATCATGTGACACTGACTGCAAAAAATTCTGCTTTGCATCACAGGAATAAATAACTTTTAAAAAATATTAAAATAGATAATAGTTACAATAACAGTTTACAATATTACAGTTTTTACCATGTTTTGATCACAAACTTTCTCTTTTTTTTTTACATTTTCATTTTC
This sequence comes from Enteromius radiatus, assembly GCA_032357445.1. NCBI lineage: Eukaryota > Metazoa > Chordata > Actinopteri > Cypriniformes > Cyprinidae > Enteromius > Enteromius radiatus. The sequence continues at coordinate 12,860,593 of JAUCMS010000024.1, forward strand.
AGATATTCAATAACTAAAAAAATAAAACATTGTCAGGGCAAGTAAAAACAACCCCACTATTATACAAAAAAGAAACCTTATTATTGAAAATCCAATGAATGTGAAAAAAATGTCCCAATTTTCTTCAACTCACCCTATCCAAATAAACACTGAGACATTGTAGGGGGCTGTTTAGAAAGAAAACTTGTGATTGAGACAAAACACAATAATGAAAGTCTGGCCTCAATGGCATCTAAGTCCACACAAGACAACTCTACATTAAATGGTGTTGACTGGCCAAGGGATACTTAAGGTTTATCTGCTGTTCCTTTTGGTGCACTATTTTGGTCATTACACAAACACATGTCCCCCTTGGAGTCTAGACAACCCCACCCCGCTGATTGGCATTATATGGCTCCCAACAAAACAAAACAAAACAACTAGAACAATAGCATTGTGTCTAAACTCTCCCACAGCTTCAACATCTGTGCTACTTCCATCAGCTGAAGGTGACATGTTTGACTTTGAGTAAAACACTCGAGTAAGACGATCCGTCTTGTACAAACCGATGCCAAATTTTCTGTGAAGTTAAACATTGTCTGTTTGTTTTGTATGGAGGGAGAGGTGTGTTCGTCAAAGGCTGAAAGACAAACAAATTAAAACCTTCTGAAAGCCGCCGGTCAGGGAGTTGTTTCAATGAACTAAGGATAGCCAGTGGCCGATTAAAGACATTTACGACAGAAAAAACTATGACTGGTCCTTTAAGGAATTTGGTGAGGTCGTCTCATGACCAGTCTTGACCGTGTTTGTGTAAATTTTTCCCACAGCAACCATCAGGGACTTATGTGCTGAGGCAGGCTGACATTGTTTTGATACCGGAAGACAAGACAATCTTTCCAGTTTGGTGAATGTCTCCACATCAGTCTCAGTGGTTCTAATGTGCTGTGTAGCTAATGTGCTTAGAGCAGCGTTAATTATTGCAGCAGGAGAAAAATCACAATTTACGATGTCTTCTAAGTGTCTTGAATAACAGCTTACACTGTGCCACATCTTTAAAATGAGATAAACTGCCACCATACTGAAAACTGAACAATTGAAATGTATGGTGATGTCCTGTGTCTCGGAAGGAAAAGGGAAATTGCATGAAGTCACAAAGAATGACATTTTTTTGAGGAACCAGTATTGATAAATGGCATAAAAATTAAACTTCTCTTTGGCTAATAAAGATTATACTTGTCATTATATAGTACTTTTTTTTTTTAATCTGGAAAAACAAAATATATTTATTTATTTAATTTAGTTTTTCTCATCTTACGATTTAAAAAATTTAAGTACATTTTTTAAAGAGGTTATTTATTAGCATTGATGATTGAAAAAAAAAAAAACCTTTTAAAATAAATAAATAAATGCAAATGTAAAAATATTCTTAATTCTTTTAAGGACTGCTCACTGAAAGGTTCTTTGATTATCCCAAAAAATGGTTAAGTAACCCAAAACTATTTGTATTTTTAAGAGTGTATGGCTTATCAGAGTAGGCCATAAGTAAATAAATCCATGAATTGTGCAAAAAAAAAAAGCTTTTTCAGTTCCTCAAAGCTTTTTTCTAAGATACTAGAGAATTCTTTTCTTTCTCTTGAATATGAAAAGCTTCTCTAGTGTGAACAAGCTTTAAAACCCTTTATGGTTCTAAATGGAACCTTTACTGTAGCTTTAATTTATTATTTATATAAAATAGACTCTTTATACAATTAAATGGCACTTTATAACAGACACTAATTTACAAAAATTTAATGAAAATCACATCAGAATGAGTTTATTTGCCATGAGGGGCTTTCCTAAACTCAATATGGAGCTTGGCCAGCATTGGGCATTTGTGATGAACCGCTCTCAAAAGCACGTCACCTCGTCTTGACTCTGGCTCAAAACAAAATTAGTCATACCCATTTCAACAGGCCTGCATTATTTGAAGCCTCTCCTAGATAAAAAGCTGTGTGCATTATGAGATGGCCTGCCATGCAGTCAGCTCCATTGTGTCATCATTCAGTGAGAGCTCAATATGCAGGGTGAAGACAGAAGGAGAGTTTAGATCAGCACACTAAGTATACTCGAGAACCACAATATGAACAGTAAATCAGTGCGAGATCATATGCTGGACTGGATTGATAAGGATACAACAAAAGATAGATAGGAAAAGTGGGATGCTGTTCTACCGACCATCATGCAGCAGTACTTACTGTTAAATTTCCAGAAGTGATTAAGCCTTATTGACGCAGTAAACTAGAGAAATGCTTAATATGAGATATTTCAAATCAACCTTAAGGCCACATTTACATAAGAGCTGGCATGAAGGCAGAACTATCTAATTGAAAATTAAACCCCTGACGAGAAGTTAACAACATTAACAGATCCCCTTCCTAATCTCCACCAGGTTCCTGGCATCATGGAATCATATCTAACACGCATCTCAATATTTTCAGTAGCTATATCCTCAAGCTCTTCAGCAACCTTTCTCAGGCTGCCCTCCCTAAGATAAGAATAGTACATAGCCTCAAGAAATACATTTGGCACAGCAGGTCAGCCATGGAAAATTACCTTCTGTGCTTTTTAATAACGAGAAACTTTTCTTCCTTTCGGAGCTACAACGGTGGTGAAGGAAAGAAAGCTCTTACAACATGGCATCAGAGTTGGTTTTCTGTTAATATAAGCAGGCTTTTGGATCCTGAAGCCTTTGTACATACGGGCACAGATTTTCTCATGTGTCACACAACACAAGGGTGGTCTAAATTGGATGTTTGTTGCTAGTTCAAGAATGGCCTACAATACTGGCAGGAAGTTAAGACTACTCAGCATAAACAGAAAAAAGGCTGAAACAACACTGAAGGAGCCCTTTTCAACTGCTGGGCACCTTTTAAAAGCATTTCAAGGCTAGACAGTGTGCCAACATGATACCTCCCACTTCCTCAAGAACAAACTATCATATGAACAGGTCTTATTATTATCATCTCAAACTAGTTCTGTTCTTTCTAAACAAAGCTCTAAGGACTGGTTCCAAGTGGTGCAACTGAAAACCATTATTCCTGAAATGCATCTAACCACATGAATGTCAAATCAGTGCTGACAGCACAGCCGGTGACACAGGTGTCGGTCCCCTGTGGATATACAATAAGCTCAGTGTTACTATGGGGATGACAGTCCTTTATGAAGAAATGCCACCAAAATAACTCTCAGTGGAAGACAATGCATTGTAACCTTAAATTATGTATTCAGATGCAATCCTGAAATCAACTGGCTACAAACAAATGCCCCACATGAACTGAACTCAGTGAAAAACAGACATTTTCAACACGGAGGCGTGTAATATCCTTCCTCATTGCCAAGGGCAGGTACACCTCCACACAGTTCTGATATTTCTGCCATGGGAACAGAGGGTGTCAATTTTGTTTAAGAAACTGACAAACATGCAATGCACTGAAGCTATACGTCATATAAAAGAACAGTTGACCCCAAAATGAAAATCCTGTCATCCCTTACATTTCAATGTGTTTTGTTTAATAAGGCATGGTAATCACCCCCTATACTCTAATATAGATACATGACCAGCCAGTGGACACTGTTGAGTGCACTCATTCAGCCCCAAAATGCAACTTAATTATCAGTACAACTGATTCACTTAACTACTAGCTTCTGGACAATACCTGAAGTCTGCAGCAAATCCAGCACATTCTGTGTCTAAATGCACTCACTTGGTCCTTAATCACTTATTAGGTGAACTATATTAGTAGGAGTAATGTAGGATGTAGTGAATTTTTGGATACAGCCCAGTTTTTCATGACAGTTCTTGAGTTGAGCTAACTGATCTGATGGTCATGGTTAATGACTCGCTGGTAGGGGAAATATAGGTAAATAATGACTTGGAAGTTGTGTAAGCTACTTCTTTTACATTCATTTTTGACATTAAGAGCGAGATAGCTTTTCATGATAAAAAATGGCAATTTTTCATCACTGTCTTCAGCACAGAAGAAAGGCACGAGGATATATAAATAATACGATAATTTACATATTTGGGGGAATTATTAAAAAATAATAAAATTGTTTATAATGTAGCCAAGACTTTAATATCTGCATGGTGACATTAACACACCATAAAAGTTGTGATATCGCCTCTCTCTTGGGCTTTTTGTCTTTCTTTGCAAAAACATCAAAATCATCCAGAAAAACATTACAACATGAGGTTAAGGAAAACAGACAAACATAACTTCTATTTAGAAGAAAAAATATATCTGAGGAGAGGAATTGATCATGTTGTTCTTGCACATTATCCAGAAGCTTTCATCACCGGAGAAGTCACATGTACCTGCTGTATTTTGTACAGCAGTTATAGAAAAACACACGATACCAGTGCAAATATGAACAATGCAGTCCACAGCAATAACAAATTAAACATAACTTTCCATAATGTAGATATCATGTTACATTCATTTTAATAAAACTTATAGCGCTCGGGTGTACTTACCTTGCTTTGCAGTGTCAACCCTTTGTATTTCGCGGATTTTGTGGAAATAGTAAACAGAAGCGATGATATTACAACACTGAGCAGGCTGAGTGTGTTTGTCGCGATTGAGATGCGCGCAGAAGTTTAGGGAAATCGATCGCCAGATCCTCAATCCTCATGTGCATTTTCATTCGCTTTCAATACAGCAATAAACACGCGCGAATACAGTCGGCTCTGTGTTGACAGCTTCCTTACTGTAACAATCGAGCCTGAACGACGCGCCTGACGCTACACCTCCTATTCCACGGGCTCTACACACAACTACTCCCCACGGACACGTGATCATCCCACGGGAATAGCTCTCATCCCTCCCTCACCGGCGGCTGGTATCGGTTACACCGGCATCGTTTCGGCAGGACACGTCCTTGAGTTCGGCTCTGTCGATTCCGTCCGTCGCGTACTTGTCATGTGCACAGAATGTATTGGACAATGGAAACAAGTTGACAAGAATCGACGAGCAAATCAGTCTGAGCTGAATGCATATGGATATCGACCTGGTTATATAAACATATCGACTAAATATATATTCAGCGCCAGAACCCTTCTTCAGACTTGCGTCCGTCAAAACAAGGGTGATTTTCTTAAAACATTAGTATGTAAAGTGTGTGAGAGAAGCGCACATATTCCTTTCAAACAGTTCAGTAACCACAAAAGTTAGATTACAAGTTAGTCAAAGCTGGTATTTTAACCTGATAAAAAAAAAAAAATCACCTGAGGTGGTAACCATGGCAACAGTAGGCTGCTCCAATATTTTTGTTCATTTCAGGATGGCACAAAACTGTCATTAGTATATTGCAGAAAAAGAAACTAAAAACTCGGATTGTGTGAAATAAACTGATTGTTTCAGACCAAAAATTTTATAGAAGTTAAATGAAGTCACTGTTCAGCCTTTCTAGATAGATCTGTTTTAAACATTACACCCAAATCGGCATTTACGCAAAAAAACAATCGTTTATTATAGTGCCAGTAACCAATAACTGGAAGCTGTTGTCATCATGGTACATTTTAAAGAGTTTGTCTTCTTTTTATGAGCATGATATTTTAGTTTGGAAGATTAAGTGGATCGATACCTGGAATCGAGTCAAGTCTCTCACACAATAATAATTATAAAAATAATAATACTATTAATTAAAAGTCATGCCAATCCCTTATTTGGCTATTATGATGTAAAATGGCTTTGTAGGCAGGGCAAGAAAGAATACAAGAAGATATACATAATATTAAATGTGAAATTGTAGGAAATAGTTTTTCTTGTAAAACATGTACCAATTATCTTTATTAATAACTTTCAACTACCTATGACTTAATAAGTACTGTATACTTTAAAATATCTAGAATGTATTTGTAATGTAGCCTAAAATCTGACCTCGGTTTGTCTCCTTACCTTTTCCATTCAGATTGTTATTTGTGAGGGCAGAGAAAGACAAATCGAGTCCCTTTCTGGCACTTCATCACATTGGACCTCCTCCACACGTGGAAAATCTTTGCTTGGAACACAGGTTTCTGCCAGAGTTCAGTGAGTATTCAGCATTACATAACAAGGCAGAGAAGAAAAATATGCACATGTTAGTTCATAACGTGAACTGTTATTGTCTGAAGTCAAACAAACAACTAAAGTGACAAAACTTGCACTCAAAGTAGATGCAGCATTTGCGGAGCCTGAGATTCGCTCCTGGTAAATTTTAATGATGACAGAGCGAAAGCAATACATGGAATTGCAATTACCACCATATGACTATCCCTGACTAATAGAGCTTAATGCTTTGTAAAACCCTTCATGACAGGGATGCTTTGAAGTTCTAATTCTTTCTGCTAAACTTTAATTCTATTCCACATCAGCAGGTTTATCTAAGTGTTCTTGAAATTTGCACACGTATTAAGTGCCCTACTGTAAACAGCTGACGTGAAAGCAAAAATGACGTTGTGACTAGGAAGGGTTTGGACAGCAAACAAAATGAGATCCCTTAAGGGAGCCTGCTTTTGAGAAGAAATCTCAATTCATTCACTTGCTCGGGACCCTTGTGGAGAGCAGCTGTGGGGAGCGGATGGATCTTTGTAGTGCTGTCATGACTCGCCTCCAAGTTCTCATGGCATTTTAGTAATGAATTCTTCAGCAGCCATTTTTAACCTAAACTCAAGGACACATTTGGGAAGGTTAAAGTGTCTGATATTATCCAGTGGTTATCTGCTAAAATATTTATACACGATTTAAATGAGAGCCCATTTACTGTACTAAGCGAGGGGCTTTTTCTGTTTCATTTCATTTTCCGTCCAAGCTCTCATCTTAAAAAACATGATTAAAACTTAAACGTCTTTTGTGCTTTCACATTAAGGAACTCTGCCTATCCTTCAATAAGAGTAGTTGTAGTATGGGTAAGCAAGAGCTAACTCAAGCCAAAGCCTGCATATTGGATGTAGCATCCTGTTCTGATTGCTTATGTTGAATTTTGAGCAGGTATCCCATGAGCCACAGGCCCTCAAAAGAATAGAAAATATCATTGTTTCATGGCAACTGCATCTGCAAATAACTACTGTGGGTGAACTGCTTACTACCTAGCATTATAATGTAGTGTACCTACCATGAAAATAGCCACGGTTGGTATATAATTGCCAGTTGGACTCTTTCGGTAAAAGCCTTTATTTCAGATGAGCCAATAGAGTGGCCTTTTCCCAGGGAACTCATTATCATTGAGCTGTTGACAGTAAAAGCCTGACAAATATCAAGCTTCACGATCGTTTTCCCTTGCAGACAAGGACAGAAACTTTTTTAGGAGACACTCAGGAGTCTTAGAGAGCTGTGGAGAAAAACTAATGATCCAGTTATTGGATTATGCACTCCTGTGCTGATGCTTAAGTAAATAAAAACACATTTATCATGTGTCAGGCATTGTAAACACCTTTAAAGATTGATTGCAAACTTCAGAGTGCGTGATGAAATTGATCTAACTTTCCGTTTCTTTGCTACCCGTCTTCATAAATTGGCCAGCAAAGTGAATTTAGGACAACTGTGCTCCATATATGTTTCACTGAATGAAAAAAAAAAATCCCCTAAAAGCGGATAATGGTAATCTCAGATAAGACTGGGGTTGATGAAATACTCTGTTGAGTTGGCACTCTAGGCTGTACGCCTTGCCGGTTTACCAAAGCAATCCTATAAAGCTTTCTTCCTCCATGGTCCTAAGCAAATACAAAACAGTGTGATCCAAGCCGAACAAAGGCTTGGATTTCAAATCCCACAAAACTCATAGTCAAGGCTTTTTTTTTTTCAGGTTTTTTCGACCATATCGCAATCCTAGATTGTAATTTGAACAAGCCTCTTAAGTGCCTCTTAACTGTAGCCTTGGAAAAAGATTATTTCAGCAAACCTATGACACTAAATCGGCTCTTTATTCATAATTGTCCTATGCGAGTTTGTGTTTTATACCATACTTCTTTTGTTTTGGAGATTACTGATTACAGATATCGAAAATGAAACAACATCTTTTCAGAGTGGAGTGAGATAAGATCACAGTGTCTTATAAATCACGCCTCTTATAGCGTGAATCATTAAAGGTTTATAAATAGTTCATCGGATAATGGGGGACTCAGGCAGGTTCTGAGCAATAATTGATGAGACACAGTGCAGATGGGCCACGCTGCCTAATTAAGTTCTGTAACTGATAACCCTGTGCTTTATTAATGGCCCAAAACTTTTTAGAGCGCTAGGCAAACTTAAGACCACTTAAACAATTTGAAACTGAGGTCACATTCGAGCACATGATGTATGCAAATGTACATGATTTTGAATCGCCTCATAGTTTCTCCACAGTTCACCTTTGTCAAGTCCAACTTCTGCTTTTTCATTTTGCTCACATTTAAGCCTGGCTGGCCCAGGAAAAACCCTTCCCACCTGGGATTTGCTTTCTGATCGTAAAGCAATGAAAAATGTTGAAGCATTTTCTGCCTTGCTTCTCTCATCTCATCATCAAAGAGCCCAAAGCTCAGTTTCAATACATCCTCCAGAGAGCACAAGTTGATTATTGCTTTTTGAATTTTGCTAATTAAAAAGTGAGCACATTTTTGTATAGCTAAAGTAAACAGATTTTATATAGCTTCCACAGAGCAGAGTAGAAATATATGGCCGGTTTTTAGCACTATAAGTGAATCTTTGATGAATTCCAGATGAGGGACTTTAATAGATTAATTTAGGCAAATATAATCGTTCTTTTGAAATACTCAGGTTAAGCCAGTTAAATGTTTGCAATACATGCTAGGTAGAGGCTGGCAGCTTCATTCTCTTTGAACCAAGAAAGTAGGAAACAGACGTTCAAAAGCTTTCTTGCCGTATTGCAACTTCCAAGGAAATGCATCCTTCTTAACTTGACCTTCGGACAAGACTGAGGTTCAAAGTAATTACAAATGCTGAGCTCGGCATCCCTTTCTCACATACATCTCCAAAAGTTGGTTGTTTTGAACCACATTTGGGGTCTTCTCTCATCCGTGCATCTGCTGGTATTGGAAATGGCCCCCTCCAGCTATCATTAGCCATATCCATGTGCAGCACATGACACTGTCAGCCTCTGCGATTCAGATGGGTGCATTTATTGGTTGCCAAGTTTGTGAGATTCATGCAGTTATGAGCCTGCTGCTGAATTGCTTATCACACTGGGAAATCTGTCTTTTGAAATATGAAGCGTGTAAAGTTCTGGATGGGAGCATCATTTCATTACAACAAAATGGAAATGTATGACTCAAACTTTTCTGGTTTGAGAGACCGTGGAATGTATTTTTAATCCTGTATGATGAGAGACCTCACTAAAAGTATCGGTTTAATTCTTCTACTCCGGGTGACAACATTCAGTCTGACTTGACAGCATAACTAAGCAGCTGCTGTCGGTCTTGGCCAGGAGGCAGAATAGAAATCGCTGGAAAGGTCACTGATTATCTGGCCAGGTCTAGTGTCACGTATTAGAAATCCAACTGGGCTGTGTTCTAACAGCATGCGGTCCTGCAAATAGAGATAGAATCAGAAAAGGAGTCTGCTGTCAGGAAGGTAGCATGTTTGGGCATAGTTAAGGCAGACAGATGGTGACCAGTCATTTCACTGATTGGCTGCTGGCCTTCAAGGTCACCTTTTGAATGGCTGGAAATTACTCCGACCGCATCTGACCCGAGTCAGGAAAATGGTTTAGGGAGGTGATTACTGCTTCCAGTGCTCTTTTGATGTAGGGCGGTAAAATTGCCTTCAAATTATAGAAATGTTTGTCATTTGTACAGAAAAATAATGGAGAATTGCTGTAAAACCTTTTAATTGGAAAACTGGTTGACCGTTGGATATGTTTGCAATTATACTGAAAAATAGCTTCCCCCCTCAAAATCTGCAGATAAAGCAAACATTATTGGAGTATGCTTAACAAAATATTCTTTCAGTAGCAGGAACAATGCATCACACACTAAATAACAGATCTGAAATCAGATTTTGGTATAGATATTACAACCAAGAGAATGCAATGCACAGATCTCCACAACAAAAGGAACATTTGAAAAAGAGATGCACGAGAAGAATGCTGTACTAATACATTTTTTGTTTGTTTGTTTGTTTTAAGAGTTAAGACGTACACACACACACACACACTGTGTGTATATATATATATATATATATATACTGTATACAGTATATATGAACACATCCATCCATCTTTTTATTTGTATATCCTTCCATCTAGTGAGGTATGAACATTAATGATCATTTTGAGATCATGCTACAGATTACATTTAACAGTGTGATTAATTTATAAGCTTTAAAGGATAATTTTTGCATGAACGCACATGAAAAAAAATCTAATTAAAAAAGGGAAAATTATTATCCACAGTCAACTATCCAGCATTGGCTAATACTGATATAAAAATTTTTGAAACTGATACAGAACAAATATTTCAATAATCCATTTCATGCACAAAATCTAGTTTACCATTGCATTTTTTTTACTGAAAAATACTGTTTTTAAAACATTTCCTCAAACATTATTGTCTTATGCTATGCATATCAGTTTCAGTTTTTAACTTCAAAATGTCACATTTAATTAAATGTGTTCTTGGCCATTTCTGTGTAATTGTTTCTGAAACGTATGTGCAATTCCTGAGTGAAAATTGTTTATTTACCTAATTTCTTTCGTTGCATATACTTTTTACTTAAAAATACTATGTTTGTTTTCAGTAATGTTTTAAGTGGTTTATTTAATATCCCCGTGTTTTAGTGTAATGTAAGTATATGCTGTGGACAGGCCTTTCCTAACCTGCATTGTGATGGTTTTTTATCAGTACATTTTAAGTTAAACAAAAAAAAAAAAAAAAAACATACTGTATTTTGTTAGTTCAAGCAACTCTCTTAAACTTAAAATACACAGGCACAAATATGCCAGTAATACTTTGTCACTGTAGTTTTTACATTGCATTTCTGCCAAACAGCGGGTGCTTTTTTATTGTAAACTTAACATGATTCAAAACCACTCAAAACACCCTAGAAAGCATCATAACACCCTTGTGCTGTGGTGTCAAGTTGCATTTTCCTCAGAATGTGAACATCTAGTCCACATATTTTATTTGTGTTTCTACACACAAACAGAACTGTTGCTTTTACTGATCAATACTGTCATTAATTTTATCTCTGGTGGTCATTATGGCATATTTTAGTGTTTGATCCTATTCCAACACCATAAGTTGTGGTGTGCAGCTCATCATGTCCAGCAGTACCTGTAGAGCTCAAATAGATGTTATATCCAACATGCCTTACAGGCACATCCTGTCTAGAATCTCATCTTTAAATACATTGAAGCTCAGTCACTAAATAAATAAAGGGAAGACTCAGACTGCTGGCAGGTATGAGCAGAGCAGATATCTACAGTATAAGTGGAAGCCATACTTCATTGCCTCATGAATAATTACTGTCAGGAATTGCACTGTTTTGACAAACCGACGCTGTTAAATCTATCTACTATAAAGCCTAGCACTGATTCTGAGCTATAGATGTTTGAGTGCGGCAGTGATGGACGAACAATGTGGCACACAGAGGACGATGGTAGGGCAATAAATGTACAGCGTTTCTCATAGATTTATGACACATCTGTGAATAGGAAGCAGTGGAATGTCAGATGACTTTTATGGTTTAAAATAGGGAGCAATTATATGATGCTATCTTTCTGATGTATGAAATTGACAGACTCTTTGTAGTGGAGTCTTGTGGAACTTTTGGAGGTCTTAGATATTATGTGAGTTTTATATGAAAGCCTCTACAAATCTTTTGCAATCCAGAGATGAAAAGAAAGCTGGAAATTGGCATTTTTGAGTCACAACACTGAACAAAAAACACATTTATGACACCAACATGGTGTTGCACAGACTATATAATGCTTGCGTCATATTTACAAATGAATAAGAATAACCGGAAACAGGGCATCACACACTAAATAGTAGATTTGAATTCAGATTTTTTTTGAGTTAGATATTTATTACAAGAAAATACAATACAAGAAAATGCACAGATCTTGACAACATAACTTTTTGCTAACATTTTTTGTTTGTTTGTTAAAGTTATATATATAAGTATCCTGTATACAGTCATGGCCAAAATTGTTGGCACCCCTGATTTTTTTCCCAGAAAAAAAAATTTGACAATGTCACACAAAGCTCCAAAAATGGACTGGACAAAACTATTGGCACCCTTTCAAAATTGTGGATAAATAAGATTGTTTCAAGCATGTGATGCTCCTTTAAACTCACCTGGGGCAAGTAACAGGTGTGGCAAAAAATAAAAATCACACCTGAACGCAGATAAAAAGGAGAGAAGCTCACTTAGTCTTTGCATTGTGTGTCTGTGTGGAGAGGAGAAGAGAACTGTCTGAGGACTTGAGAACCAAACTTGTGGAAAAAGATCAACAATCTCAAAGTTACAAGTCCATCTCCAGAGATCTAGATTTGCCTTTGTCCACAGTGCGCAACATTATCAAAAATTTTGCAACCCATGGCACTGTAGCTAATCTCCCTGGGCATGGATGGAAGATAAAAATTGATGAAAGGTTGCAAGGCAGGATAGTCTGGATGGTGGATAAGCAGCCCCAAACATGTTCCAAAGAAATGCAAGGTGTCCTGCAGGCTCAGGGAGCATCAGTGTCAGCGCAAACTATTTAAATGAAATGAAACACTATGGCAGGAGACCCAGGAGGACCCCACTGCTGACACAGAGACATAAAAAAGCAAGACTACCGTTTGCCAAAATGTACTTGAGTAAGTCAAAATTCTTGTGTGCAGAAGAGACCAAGATAGAGCTTTTTGGTAAAGCACATCATTCTACTGTTTACCGAAAACAGAACGAGGCCTACAAAGAAAAGAAATATGGTGGAGGTGCAAAAATGTTTTGGGGTTGTTTTGCTGCCTCTGGCACTGGGTGCCTTGACTGTGTGCAAGGCATCATGAAATCTGAGGATGACCAAAGGAATTTAGGTCGCAGTGTAGGGCCCAGTGTCAGAAAGCTGGGTTTGTGTCCGAGATCTTGGGTCTTCCAGCAGGACAATGACCCCAAAAATACTTCAAAAAGCGGCCAGAAATGGATGGCAACAAAGCGCTGGAGAGTTCTGAAGTGGCCAGCAATGAGTCCAGATCTAAATCCCATTGAACACCTGAGGAAAGAACTTAAAATTGCTGTTGGGAAAAGGCACCCTTCGAATATGACAGACCTGGAGCAGTTTGCAAAGGAAGAGTGGTCCAAAATTCTGGGTGAGAGGTGTAAGAAGCTTATTGATGATTCTAGGAAGTGACTGATCTCAGTTATTTTTTCAATAGGATGTGCAACCAAATATTAAGTTAAAGGTGCCAAAATTTTTGTCCAACCCATTTTTGGAGTTTTGTGTTAAAAAAAAAATTAGCTTTTTTTTCCCTCCCTTTGTTTTGTTTTGTTCCAATACACACAAATGGAATAAACATGTGTACAGCAAAACGTGTTAAAGCAATACTTTTCTTTGAAAAATACTTCCCATGACTGTATATGTATATATATGAACACATCCATCCATCTATTTAACCACATCTATTCATACATACAGTATATGCTTTTATTTTAGTGTTTTGTTTTTAATTTAAATATCAGTTATCCATCATTCAATGGTTATTATAAAAAATATTATATAAAATATAAGTGGATGTAGGTGAAATGAGCATCCAGTATTGGCTGATACTGATATGTTAACATCTTGTAACTTAGACAGTACAGATATTTTGTGCATTCCTAATAAACCGTTTCATGCACAACAAAGCTAAAACAATTTGTCTTTATAGGGCCCCCACTGGCACCCCTCAAACTCTCCCAGTGTCTGCACTGTTAAGCTTCTCATGAGGCAAAAATAAAAAAAACATAAGACTATAAATAGACAGAGGCAGGAAGCGGGGCCAATACCCAATTGTTTAGTGTTGTCACTTCTCTCAGCACACCAAAAGAGAAGAATGCATTTAGACTAGTCTTTCCAGGAAGAAGCAGGGAAAGGCTTGATCTAGCACTGAAATGCTCATGGCTTGATATCTTGAACAGTTGGGCTTTACAGTCGTGCGAGTGTTTTCATATGCAGGTACAAACATGATGCCACGACCTTCTGTTCTAGTATTCTGCATCACTGTTCTGTGATGTTGCTTAGCTGGCCTATGGGCATATCATATCGTATCAGGCAAAATAAAACCCTCACCTCACATACAAACAGGGAGACATTCTATATACATATCCAAAGTGCAAAAGCATATCTCACCAACAAGCCAGCAAAACCAAAGATGGGAAATTGTTGACAGAAATGACCCTCAGTCTAAATATAGTAACACGTGGACATCAGTTTCTTTTGTTTGTTTGTTTTTTTTTAACAAAATTTATATATAAAGATGTATAAAGATCTATTTTATAACGGGAATCATTTGATGTATCATTTTTCTTTCTGCAAAATGTGTGTAAAATGGTCATAAACGGGTTTTCTCATTATGTACAATGTATCTATAAATTAAATCTAATTTGCATATTAATGTATTTTTGGGGCAACATGTAATGAAAACAAAAGTTTAATAATAGGAATAATAACTGACCAGATTTTCATAATAATATATAATATTTAATATTGCAATATAATTTATTTCACCATTCATTTGTTATGTCTCCCAAATTGCATAATAAACATGCTTTCAGTGCCAGTGTCCTCTTATGAGGACATGTATGAAATCAGTGTCCTGTTTCGTAACAGAAAATTATATTTTGATCTTGATTTATTACACACAATTAAAAAATTAGATTAAAATAATAATTACAAAATATTACCATATTTCCATAAGAGTGCCACACAATTAATTTCAGAACATTTTGTATACTAAGGGGAGGGAGTGGTTGTGGTCAAACATCCAGTCATTTGGTATCTCTAAAAAAGCCCTGAATGTGCTCTTTACACAACATCCAGACTTACACAGTCTTAGTCTTAGGAGGGTAAATATGTCCTTGCTGAATAAAAAACACAAACTTTTGAACAGTACTGTAGTGTGAAAATAGTTAACTAACAAGTTTTCTTTTTTCATCAGAAAATGGATTTTGAGTATAATTGCATTCATACATCTTGTGCGGTACACTTGCCAGATTTAGTGTTTTAATTTTT
Source organism: Enteromius radiatus (assembly GCA_032357445.1). Lineage (NCBI taxonomy): Eukaryota > Metazoa > Chordata > Actinopteri > Cypriniformes > Cyprinidae > Enteromius > Enteromius radiatus. Next base: position 12,875,776 of record JAUCMS010000024.1, read on the forward strand.
TAAGAAGCAATAAATGCAAGGAATACTTCACGAAACTGCCATATTTGTCATGCTTTTGACAATCTGCAAATATGAGGTAGCAGCGTGTAAACAATCTTTTCATTTCTATGCAAATAATCTTCCTCCAAATGACAAGCATCTGCTCAGACAGACTATGCAGAGTGACACTCGCTTAAAAAAAAATGATGCTAAGCCAAAGCAAAAGAGAGCGATGCTAATGAACTTTATTTACAACACTGGGGGTGTGACAGCAATAGGTCACAGTGGGTTCACACAGCATTCAGTGTACATACTTGTTTTTGGGACACCTTTGCCCTAAACACACAATCCAGCAGCATTGGTACACCAACATGATGTTTGTTCGTGTTGGCTAGGAATGCCATTCATACATACCAGAGGATTGTAGTCATAAGTAAATCCGTCTAGAGTTAGCGGCACCATTAGCAGTTTCACCGCTGACCTATTTAGAGCGTCCTCTCATAATGTGACAGAAGAGCACATGCAGCAGTAGCTGTGACCCTTGGAGAGTCTGTCCCCTCTTCAAACTCTCGTCTCGTGTCTAGAATGCCACCAATGCTAATAAAGGAGCAGACCCTCAGCGGGGAGCTAAGAGGATTGTCTTGAACTGACCTCTGGTCAGATTGGTGGCAGCTACGAACACAACACATAGGCTCACAGCTAAAGTTAGCTCTCAGATGAGCCTCAGTGAGGGGCTCTGCATGTGTTTCCCTAGCTCACATTAAAGTAGGTTAAATTAGAAGTGTGACTAAAATGCATTGATAAAATTAAATGAAGTGTGATGCATGTTTGCATGGGTTCACTTTACTCTTTGCATGTTACAAGGATTTGTCCCTTATGGGAAGTCTGCATCATTTGCGTGGGCTTTGACATACAGCTAGATATATGTGACCCATGCTAAGCTTTTTAGTAGAAGCAAGTGCAGCTGAAGCCCTTAGACCTCAGAGGAAATGTTAATTCGCTCCATGCAAACAAACCATTACTGTGCTATAAACAGAAAACTTTTTCTTTGAGCAACTGAAAAGATATTGAGCATGAAAGAGCTAAAGTGCTGTGGATATTGAGCAAATGGCAAACATTGAGTAACACATTAATATCATATCATATCATATATCATATCATTATCATCAAATCAAATCAAATCTAATCATATCATCATATCTTTGTATCATATAATATCATATCATCATTGTACCGTACCATATCATACTGTATATCATATCATATCATATCATATCATGGTATCGTATCATTGTATCATTTCATATATCATATCATCATTGTATCGTACCATATCATATCATATCATATAAATCATATAATTCATATCATCTCATAATTGTATTGTATCATATCATACATTATCGTATCATATCCTATCTTATCCTATCATATCATATATAATATAAGCATGCATATAAATCGAATATTAGCCATTAGTGGTAATTAAAAACATATTAATGCCTTATTCTACATGACTTATTCTACATCCCTAATCCTACCCAAAACTTAACAACTACCTTACTAATAATAAGCCGCAAATTAAGATTTTATTGAGGTAGAAGTTGTAGTCAATAGTGAACAAGTGTTACCTATTCTAATGTGTTACCAAATATAATAATAATAATAATAATATAATTTAATAACATCATAAAAAATGTTAATGCCAAAAAATATTAATAATAACCTCTACTGCTTTAGTATTTTGTATGTTTTCAGATTAATAATATAATATAACATAAGAATAAAAGGTAATATAAGTAAAAAAAAAAGGCAAAACTAAAAATATTAATACTATAAAACTCCTACAGCTCTGCTTTATTTCTCTCTTTTTTTAAATCTATATATCAACACTCATGCAAGCTATGAGAATGATAAAAAGCCACATCTCCAAACAGACTTCCACACATAGTAAAAAACAAACAAAAGAAAAGCAATTCAATTCAGTTCAGTTCAATTCAAATGTATTTGTATAGCGCTTTTCATGATACATATCATTGCAAAGCAGCTTTACACCAAAGTAATGTTTACAGTATATGTAGTAGTAGTTTGTAAATGTACATATGGCATAGATGTGAGATAAAGATCCATTAATAACATAATCGAAATGGACAGTAAAGCAGTAAATAAACACAAGGCATTGTGCTAGTTTTGCTATTATTAGCAACCAGCTGTAAACACAAAATCAAGAATCAATAGCTCAGGCCAGAAAGAATTACAGCTGAGACTTTGTCCTTTTCAATAAGACAAGAGAATTGCAGGATACTCCCTAACAGTCCAGATCCCTGGATGCTCAATAGCACACATGCATCTCAAAGAGGAAACACAAACAAAAAGTGAATTTGGTAAGAATTTTAGTTTAATATTGCTCTATATAGCATGCTTATGTCTCTGTATTATTTTTGCTTGCATGTTATGCATCGGCAAAAAAATAGCAGCAGTTTTGCTGTGGAATCTGAAACCAGTGATTTAGGAAAAAGAAAGTAAACATACTGTATAGTGCTCAGGGCTGGAGAAGATAGCCTGGAACCAAATGAGGTGGAAATGCAGTAACAAAAATAGGACAACAGTTCCTCATAAAACTGGAAAAACCCAAAGATTGCCAACAGTAACAGATGCCGTTAAACCAAAAACCCACAAAGCATCTGTGTAACATTCAATATTAAGCAGATTTAAAATATTTCAAAATGCTATCCAGATATCAAATGCAATAATGAGAATAGCGTTTCATTGTTTTATGTCACTATTTGTAATTTGACTGCAACATTTTGATCATTTGTACATATGAACAAACACATTTTATACTACATAATATAAACAGACTGCAAAGTTCTTGAATTTAAATGATTATTTAAAAATTTTTTTATACAATTGTAGTATTATATAGATTTTAACACAAAAGGCAAACACTAACTCACATATTATTTTTTTTTTTTTTTGGATTAAAGGGAATTGTATATTATAAAAGTGCAATATATGATGTATTTATGATGCAATATAACAAAGGTTTTATTTTTAAACTGTGCAACCTTGTGCTGCGCTTGCAAGCATTCATCCTTCCCTTGACAACTACAGACAAAGGCTCAACAATAAAATGCTTTATTCTTCCATCCATCCTGTTTCATTTCAAATAATGTAACCTCAAGACGCAATTAAAATTCAGTCATACTGTATAAGGTTTTCCAGTATAAACAAAGTAGCCTTGAAAAGCCCTGTCTGTTTGCATAACCACTTTTTGCCACATAATTCAGAATCTAATTTAAACAAAGACTAGGTAATAAGAACCTGGTTAATGAAGAGCATAAATATAAATATCCAGCTCGTAACAGTCATGTGTTTAGGCATGAGACACATTCTTTTCTCTCTCAGTATTTCCGTTGAGAAAACATTGGATTTCAAAGCCGGTAACAGCGCTTTACTGATTTCCTACAAAGGAATGCTAAGCCTATTTCTTGCAAGGAAAGAAAAATACAAAAAACTCCCTGTCATGCAGGAAGCCGTGGAAGAGATGGAGATGTAGGTTTGGACAAATCAAACCACAGCTCTCGTTTGGCCACGTGTACTGTACAGTAACAAGAACAGCGTGTTGCTCTGCTTCCCACCATCAGCGTAATGATAGCTGTATTTATAATGAGGCCTACAGGGAGATGATTGAAGATGTCTTCTATTCTGAGCAGAAGAAAAAGTGAACACTTCAAAGTGTGTTGCTGCCAGAAGAATTCTTCATGAACCTTGTATGAGAGGAGCACAAAACGTGTGTGGAACAGAGGGACTTGAACACACCAGCTTAGATCAAGCAGGAGAGCAGAGAAATTGTTGAGTGCCTATGGCCATAACAATAAAAAAAAACATATCAGTTGTATCTTAAAATTAAGCTGGAACCTCTTGAATCCTCACCACTCTTTTAAAGGAACACTCCACTATTTTTGAAAATAGGCTCATTTTCCAACTCACCTTAAGCAGTTTTTACATCAAAATCTAGAGCGGGTACAGCAGTACTACAGCATGTTACAGCACAGTATTTGGCGCTACTGAAAACAGGAACAAGTATAGACATTTTTTGTTGGCGCGTTATTTGAACAGAGTTTGCTTTTCCTTTGAGCCTAAGCGGTACACGAGTGGAGCATTCATATGAGCCGTGAGCAGCTCAACGGAACGCACATTCATAGAGTGGAACACTGAGCAGAGCGTCACACATTGAGCAGTGCGCGCTTAATACTGTCGGGTGGTGCAGCAGATATTGTCGGCCGTTTATTTCTTTCGAATCTCTATAAAAATCGTCTGACTGTACACTAGCCTTGCCGTGCCCCCCTCTTTTCATAAAGGCCCCCTGTTTCCCGGACTGCATTAAGTAGGAGGCCCAAATGCTGACAGGCTACAACTGGACAGCTTGTCAGGCCAAATGGAAGCTCAAACATAAAATGGGGCAGTAAAAAATAGGCCAGTAAATGGGGAGGAGATGATACTCCGTGTGGAGTGGGCTCTCACCCCTAGGGGGCACAGCTCACCTTGGGCTTGGTACACCACCCAATGGTCTAATTGGAGACAGCATTCCCCTTCTGCTGTCCTCCGAAGCAAACAAAGAGCTGCTTGGAGCTTCTGAAACATGCGTTCCACGTAAAAGCGCAGAGCGTGTACGGGACACAGGAACTCGAGGGTCGGGTCTGCCTCCTCCACTTGATCCCGAAAGGGGGTAGTGGGAACTTTGGGCACATCACCAGGTCTAAGTCTCAGTATAACGTGAGAGTAGGCCGAACCAAATTCAAGGCACAAATCGCTGACTGAGAATGTGTGCAGGTCTCCCATCCTCTTCATTGAAGCGAACGCGAGCAGGAGCAAAGTTTTTATAGACAAAAACTTTAGCTCAACTGCATTAAGCGGCTCGGAAGGAGCTCTTCGTAGTCCAGCCAGGACGGCGGAGAGGTCTCAAGAAGAGATTAGGTGCTGTTAGGTTGGGTTCTACATTCTCACACCTCTAAGAAACCTGACGATCAGATGGTGTCTTCCCAGGGAAAGCCCATCAACTGCATCATGATAGGCCGCGATAGCTGTGACATAGCCTTTTAGAGTGAAAGGAGACAGCCTCCGTTCCAACTTCTCCTGAAGGCCAGAGAGGTCTACTGAGTCCTGTCCAGAAGCCAAACGTGTAGGTTCCATAGATCGGGACATGGGTGCCAAACTGTGCCCATCCCTTGAGAAAGAAGGTCCTTCCTTCCAGGGTGGGGCTATCGACAGGAGCATGAGGTCCAGAAACCAGGTTCAGGTGGGCCTGAGTGGTGCAACCAACAGAACCTGTTCCTGTTCTTGCCTGATCTTCCAGAGTCTGTGCAAGGAGGCTCACTGGGGGGAAGGCGTACTTGCGAAGATCCCGGGGCCAGCTGTGTGCCAGAGCATCCGATGCAGGGCAAGCAGTACGCCCAACAACTCAAGGCAATTGATATGCCACTGAAATCGGGGTCCAGGACCCCAAAGCTGTTTGCCCGTTGCACACTGTACCTCAACCTGTCAGAGAAGCATCCGTGGAGACTACCACATGCCTCAATACCTGTTCTAAGGGCACCCTGGCACGTGGGAACATAAGGTCTGTCCAGGGGCTGAAAAAGCGGCGGCACTCTGGAGAAACGCCTGTCCGGAGTGAGCCACGGTGCCATGCTCATCTCGGGACTCGGACCCCAGGAGCCTCTGATAGAATTTTAGAGGGACCGCTGTCTTGTGCTGGAAGACTCAGGGGAGAGCTTGCTCTTTTCCCGGTTGACCCGCACCATGTCCCTGTGTTCACACAACTGATCCTTCGAGTGAGCTAAATTTAGCCAGTCGTCGAGATAGTTGCGAATTCTGACACCCTTCCCCTAAAGCGTAGTCAGGACACCCTCTGCCACCTTGGTAAAGGCGCGGGGAGACTGCAATCTCCGCACGCAGGACAGAGGCATCGAACTGGGGAGCACTAGCCAGGCCCTCAGTCTGCAAACAAGCGGGATCAACGGAGCGGTCAAGGACGTATTCACCGTGGGGCAGCTAGGAGGAGAGAGGTGGCTTGACCACGGAAGTGAGGCGTCAAGGAGGTGAGACAGGCTGCTGTGAACAGCACACACCGGCTCTCCTCCTTCCCGCGGTGGTGAAATGGCACCATGAACTTGAATATGAGGAAGCAGCCCTAGATGTATAGGTTTCCATGATTTGGTGAGCTCCTTATGAAATTCCGGGAAGAAAGGTACTGGGGCCGAGCGTGGCTGTGAGTCATGCCTGGAGCCCAGAAACTGCTGCGGTCGAGGGCTGCTCAGTTTCCTCTTCGGCAGATGCTGACGAAAGCCCCTCCTCTGATGCAGCTAGAGACATCTCATCCTCTTCCGGGGCACCAAAGATCAGAGTCAACTTGTCTGCCAGGTGGGATTCCATGACGTTAGTCAATGACGTAACGTCATAGTGACTGACTGAAAGTGAACTATACTCTCATTCCAGCATAATAATCAAGAAACTTTGCTTAGAGGAACAAGTGTTAGGGCGTAGTGAATTTGTATTGACTGACCACTTTAATAAGCAAACATATTAAAAATTGCTCCCACTGAATTGAAACAAAGAGCATGACAGGATAACAGAGCATGTGTCTGTTGCAGCTGTGTGTGGTCTGTGTGCCTTATGACTGGGTCTGCACCATGGCTGCAACAGGCGCAATGATATTGAGCAGCACCTGAAATACTGGGGACTATTTTCAGGTGCTGCATGATATCATTGAGCCTGAAATCATGGATTAGAAAACGGTAAAACTCTAGGGGAATTGGAAAATTATATTTTCAAAAATATTTTCTTTAAAGTAGATTCAAAATGATCTTTAAATTTAATTTTAATAATTAAATGAACCATGCACGAATGCTGTCCAAAACAACATTTTGGACCCCATTGACCTTCACTGTATTTCCTTTTATTGTACTTTTTTTCAAAGTTTTAAATAGAACAAAGAGTATTGAAGCATGCATTTCAAGAAGTATTCCTACTTTAAAATGTCTATTGAAATTTTTGTAAATCTATTTTTTGTGAACTATCCCTTTAACTATTTGCATGTTGTGTGATGACAGATTGATGTGTATTGGGCTTTATTTTCCAGGGTGTCATTGAGAATCATCAATGATGGGCCTTAAACCTGTCAAAGAATATATGGAGTCTGAAGGCTCAGATCACATGGACACTCAGATCTGACAGGAACTTTGACCTCAGTCAGAAGCTTGACAGCAGCTTGACTTGGAGAAGACACAGCAGGTTCCCCTGAAGCATATCCACTGACTGAGCTAAAATCACTCTTCGGTTTTGCTTTTAAGATCAGACTCGAACGCTGAGCATCAGGTGAGAAGCCCGAACAATCCTCAAGCTGTGCTCGCCGGGCCTGAAAACAAGCAGCGGGCAAGAGTGAATTCATAGACTATGCTCTAATTGGAACATATGGTCTATGAAAGCCATTAGAAAATCTGGATGATGGCATGTGATCTCTCTGTGCCAAAACAGTGTTTGCTGCTGTACCATATTCAATAGCCTATGCAAATGTCTACGGTCACTAAATTACTAAAGTAAAAAATAAATATTTGATGTAAAACCTATTTTACACAATCTACAACATGCTTTCTGTTTTTAAGCAAGTAAAAGGCATTTTAGTATAATTGTATATATTAAAAAATCTTTAGGTCAAGTACTTTACAGAGTTTTAATACAAATGTAAGAATACATTTTATGGTGTTAGTAATATTTCAACATGAATTGAGTCAATTTTGGTTTACTTGATTATCTATACACCATACAAAAAAATAAAATAAAAAAAAGTTAATATTTGTTTATTGAATACAAATAAAGGTACTATGCTTATACATTTTATGTAGTTCTGAATAAAAGCTCTCATTGATTTACAAGATATGATTATATATGATTATAAGAATATATATATATATATATATATATATATATCAGAAACTGCATCAAATTGCATATTTAGTTTTTACTCAATATCATACTATATAAAATGATGCTATATCAAGATATACAAACACACACACACACACACATTTATTTACAGGCAGTACATATATGATTTAATAAATTTTTTTGTTCAGACTTTTAAATGTCAAAGCTTAATGCTATTTTAAGTCACAATGGAAGTAGCGACAAATATTTTCTTCCATATTTCAATGGTTTTGTCCATCAGCTGTAGATAATAATGCAATAATTTCTGTACACTTAGAGGAATAAGTGTAAGGCGTAGTGAGTTTGTATTGACTGACCACTTTAATAAGCAAACAAATAAAAATTGCTCCCACTGAATTGAAAGAAAGAGCATGACAGGACAACAGAGCATTTGTCTGTTGCAGCTGCCTTATGACTGGGTCTGCAGCTGACTAGATGATACTTTATGTAATGAAATGCAACACATTTTTAATGACTCGTAAACAGTGAGATTCAGAGTAAAATAACCTGAGCAATGAGAAGCGATAGCATATAATTGAGTCATTTTAAAGGACCTGATATGATTGACAAGGGATAAAGCTGCATAAATTGGGTCTAGTTTCGGGACTGAAAGAATAATGACTGATTTTAAACAAGCTGGGATTATATTTCAAACTGAGCATCTAAGCAGAAATGATCCAGTAAACACACATGTTGCAAAAGTGTCAGTGAAAAGCAAATCATTTGGAAATCACTGTGTGTTGTTTCTAAGACGCTGTGTGGGCCAAAAATTCTTAAAAAGAGAGAATTCACACACATTCTGAATCACAAACACCATAAAACCGCTGAATGTTGTTATAGCATACAAGTGAATCATTTTATCGTTTTTAACATGACTTATTTAACATGAAATGTTCTATCGTTATTAAGGTCAAACCGGACGTTTCAAATATTTTTCCTTGAAGGAAATGACTAGTGTTTGGACTACATAAATCTGCAAACTTAACAGATGCTTTATGTCTCTGAGGACTCAATCCACATTTGCTTCTCTACTGGAGATGGCCTACCAAGACTTGGTGGAGAATTAATCACTTGCTTTCAGCCTGAGGCAAATCCATCAATGCATGGGGATACTGTGGTGTGTTTCTTTGTTAGAAGGTATTTTTGATTTCCCTGAACAGGCTCATCTATTTAGCCTTATAGATTTATGCATTAAAATATAGGACACCGAAACTAACCTTGAATCGCAATTCTTCCTCCGTCAGCTGGGACACATTTGTGGATGACATGCTGTACGGAGCTCTCTCTCTCCCAGACCGGTCTCAAATCCTCATCAATATCAGAGGAGAGGGCGACATCTAGTGTTTGATTTAACAAGTGCAAACAAACAGGAGCAGCGTGTTTCTACATTACGATTTACTGCAAACCTTTTTTTAAACTGAACACAACTGCTTGAGATTATCAATGAACTATTTGCGTTTCTATTATTTTTTCATGAACGGAAATATTAGTGTTCGGCTATAATCATGTTAAAATAAGTACTTCATTCACGTTCATTCGTCACAGTTAAGTATAACACTCTGTTTTTGTCTGCTATTAAAAAAACAACCCCCCTCCCCCCCAAAAAAAAAAAAACTTTTATTAAATGGATAGCACGTTGGGACAATCCTCTTTATTTCCGGGGGGGGGGGGGGGGGGTTCAAATAATTCTGAGTTTATATATCAATTATTTGTACTTATATATCAATTATTTTTACAAACTCTGGAATTGTGGGATGTAAATGTGCAACGTGCACAAGAAAAGAAAAAAAAATCGAGATATAAAATCACAATTCTGAAGGAAAGTCTCATCACCATGCACTTTTCAAGTAGGCTACTTTATGAAATCATTTTCCTCACAATTAGGATTTTTCTTCTCAGATTTATTTATTTTATGGCCTTTATTGTTTATTTATTTCATGGCTTTTTCAAAGCATTCAAGTTAGACATTTTATCAGTCCTTGATTTCAAAGGGAACTGAACCCATGACCTTGGTGTTGCAAGCGCCATGCTCTACTATATAAGTTAATCGCAAATGAAAAGTTAAAATTGTTATATAAATAGTTATAATTATCCTTTTTTATTTCTGGGCAAAACAGTCCTTATAATTTTTTTTCTTGTAAGTTTACATCTCAAAATTTAGACATTTTTTTTTTTTATAAGTTAGAATTGCAAGAGAAAGAAATTGTGAGATATAAACTCAGGATTGCATCTAAATTATATTGCATTCAGAATTGTAGATTTTTTTTAAAGAAAGCTGAAATGACATTTCATTTATTAATTCCTTCACCAATTTATTCATCTCACCGAGGTTTTATTTGGCAACAAACCTAGATGAAATGCACCTTGTGATTGATTGCATCTCATCTGAAGCTGGCTTATAGCAGGACCTACATTTTTATCTAAAACGCAATGTCATCCAGTTGTGGCTAAACTCGACTGGAAAAAGGGGAGATCAGCAAACCTTGAACCAGACTGGAGATACTGCAGCAGAGCTATCCATCACACGCTGCCCTACCAGCATGGGGTCATTTATCTAAGTAGATAGTGTTATGCTTAGCGACACAGATTGTAACACTGATTAGAGGAGCCATTACCCGAGTTAAACTCCTGTTGTGCTTCCACCAAGCACATCTGTCATCATAATGGAGCTAAGCTAATATGTTTTACTTGATTCACAGAGATCAAAAGATTCAAAGCTGTATACATAAGTATACATATTATAAAGTATGACATTTTGAGTATTTTATTATTTTCTTTTTACATACACATTTTACTTCATGTATTATATAATATAATATTAAGTGCATTAATATGATTCTATTATATAATTGTAATGATTTGTTATTTGGCCCAGAAATGTTGTGCTAAGCATTTGGCTCTGTTGTAAGAGCTCTGAACTATGAACAGGGTGATCTGAAATCATCTGTTTTAGGGACTTTGTCTGCTTGTGATGAGTACATTTTGTACCAGGCAGCCTTCCCATCTCTGTCCTGACTTTTTCAGTCAATGTCCCATATCATAAACACACAAAACTATTATATACCTGGGTTAATTATTCCTCAACAAACTTTCACTCCAAAAGGTGGCAGCAAAACTTCAGTTTTCACACACTATTTCTTCCAATTTTTTTGGATGTCATATTAATGTCATAAATGACTGCCTTGTGACATTTAAGCAATGCTGGGTGAATGGTAGTGCTATGTTATAAATATGAGTTATCAGTATGTATTTAATTAGGATTATTTTATCTATTTAATTTTAACTACAAACCTACCTGAATTTGGATAGATTTACAGCATAAAAGAAAATCAATTTATCAATAAGGTAACAAAATATAAACATAGTTCAAGATATATTATCTAAATATGTCAAACGACTGCTTTTCAAGGAAATGTATCTGTTTTAAAGATAATTATTTTTTTTTTTCCTGGAAAACATGAAAACAAAGCTATTGCTTTTCAAGGAAACATATCTTGTTTTATTGTTTTTCAGAATTACAAAGTTACTTTAAAAAAAATATTAAAGGTTACAATTTTCATTCATAAATATTTTATTAGTATTGTTCATTAAGTGACACATTTCTGCTAAAGGATACAGTCCCTGAACAGGTGTTTTGTGTATTTTAGAACAGAAACACTTAACTTGACGAATTACCATTCAGGACAGGCACCATGTTTTTAATCTGGCTGTGTAGGAAAAACAGTCGGTCAGTAGATAACATACAAAAAAAAAAATATATATATATCCCTCACTTCAGAACTTACTGACCATTCACACTCTGAAAAGTAAACAATTTGGATTTTTTTTTTGTCTGAGAAGAGTGGACCATTTTAAATATAAAAGAGATGGTGTTCCATGAAGATATTAAGCACATTTCCTACACTCTCAGAAATAAAGGTACAAAAGCTGTCACTGGGGCAGTACATTCACAAAAGGTACACGTCTGTACCTAAAGAGTCCATTTTGATACCTTAAAGGTACAATATTAGTACTTAAAGTGTAAAAAATTGAGATGTATAAATGGTTTTGTGGTCCAGGGTCACAAATGTCTATGAAAGTGTTAATACTGACTGCTGACCTGTGTTTGCATTAATCACTGCAAGACTGCAGATTTAACTAAACATGTTTACATCTCTGCAAGCTGTGACAGTTCCACCATTCCATCTGATTTAATTCTTATCCATAATAAAAAGCAAAGGCCTGTTTTCAAGCAGAACCCACCATGTTAGCCTGGATAACAGTCACTGTTGTCTTTACACTCAATCAAGGTAAAGCTTTAGTGTACTGTACACATTAGGTAACATTCAAAGAGACATTCTCCAGCCTCAGGCACACACCTGCTGCATATGCAACCTATCAATGTCACATTATTCACCCCAGGTTCAGTGTAACAGTACAGCAGGGAAGGACTGAGACTACTGGGACTGGGAAACAAGCCCAGGACCTTTTCCGGGCCGATGCCACCCACAGTGAAAAATTTTTCCACCATATGTATTCAGTGTGCACATAAGGCAAACCACATTGCTTGCTGCATTATAGCCAGCACAGTAGCATGTATAAATTGCAGAAAAATATAAATATAATAACTGCACATATAGTTGGATTTTTTTTATACATAGTGGTGTCAAAAGATCAATGGCATATAATAAAAGTTTTTGTTTACATAATATACAAGTGTGTTCTGTGTATATTTATTATGCATATATATAAATACAAACACATGCATGTATACATTTAAGAAAAATTGTATGTTTATATATATATTTATATAAAATATAACAATAGAATGTAAATAAATATTCAAAAATATACACTGTATGTGTGTATTTATATATATATATATATATATATATATAAAATAAACAGTGTTTTCTGTCTATATGATGCTAAAAACTTGGCTTTGATGACAGGAATAAATTACATTTTAAAATATATATATTAAAAAAATATTTTAAATGGTAAAACTATTTCACAATATTACTACCTTTGCAGTATTTTGCATCAAATAAATGCATGCTTGAGAATGAAAGACAATTCTTCAAAACAAACAAATAAACAAACAATACTAATAATTTTACTGTTCAAAAATGTTTTAAATATAATTTATTTCTGCGATGCAAAGCTTAATTTTCAGCATCATTATTCCAGATTTCAGTGTCGGATGATCCTTCAGAAATCTCTCTAATATGATTATTTGGAGATTTGTACACACACAGTACTGTGTTACACTGCGTTTTTGATATCACTGTGTGTATCTGTTTTTGCAGTAGAGCAAACGTTCCAGTGTTCTCTGATGACAGATTGCACTTACCAAGCCTATACATGAATCTCTTCATGTTTGTCTTTAAAGCAATCGCTCGTATGACGCACTTGATGTTTTTTGTTCTCAGATTGTGTTACAAAACCTAAACACTTGGACTCACGGAGCTTATTCAGCATATAATGGAATAATTTCATATCCCACAGTGTGTTACTCTCTGCACTTTGCTGCTCCTGCCAGCAGAGGGCCAAATAATCAACTCATTTGACCCCATGCTGGCAAGGTCCTTAAATGCCCCAACATGTCTCAACCGCTTTACACACTCAATAAAGCAATCCTAATTCACCTATTCTCTGCTAAATTCAATTTCTTGAACTCCTATTCAGGGGCTTTTGATAAGTCTTATTACACCAGAAATTACATTTCAAGAGACGCTCCAGAAAGGCATTTAACACGTTATTAAATAAGCACAATACACTGCATTGATGAGCTCTGCACTAGACATACAATGCAATAATTAAACATCATATGCTATAAAACATTTGCTATATAATCTTTGATTGAATTTCAGTGGAAAGTTCAGCTAAAGATGCGACGAAATAATATTTTACACATTCAGACATGCTCAGTGGAATATTGAAAGCTGTTCGGAGAATTTATTGACCCTTTAATGATTTTTAAAGCATGCTGTGTTAAGTTAACGTTATGTCAGCATTTTTAGTTTATCTGATGTTATGCAATAAGATAGCAATCCTATTTACGCAAAGTTCTCAATCTAAATCACATAAATATCTCCCTAAATAGGAATTTAATAGACAAAACAGATAGGATGACTGACCTTTAATCTTTAACAAATGATGCAAGGGAATAACAGGCTAATAAACAATTACAACAAGGGATATTAAACACTTTAACTCATACACACGGGCCAACATTTTCTCTTTTTAAAAAAACAAGGAATATAAAAAAAAAGCAAAGACTAAACGTTGAGTCTGAATTTAATAGCCTTAGGAAAGCGAGACCAAACCAGCAAGGAAAAGAAAAAAAAAACAACATTTGTGTTTGATTCAGTGATATAAACAGGGGAAGTACTATGTGTTTGTGGGGTTCCGCCCCTGGCAGCACTGAAACGCACGTTAAAGAGCATGCTTTTACTCCCTTCCTAGTTTCGCTCCTCCCTCTTTGTGATGTAGAGGGGTAAGTAGGCGGAATCTTTTTGTGCTTGCTTTGGCATGCTTTGCCAATCAGAGCATTTGCTCCTCCCTCTTTTCCAGCCCTCTCCTCCATCCTTCCACCTCTTCTCTCGCTGTCTGCACTGTATGCACGCACAGGGGCAGGGAAAAGTGCGGGGCAGGGGACAGCGAGAAGGGAAAAAAAAAATCACAAAAAAACAGAAGCAGCTTCTGGGTTTTCTTTCAAACGCATTACCAGAGAACAGGCACCCCCACCCCCCGGCTCATAAAAACCAGAGTCGTGTGTGCACACACACGCAGTCGAGGAAAACAAACTTAAAGAAGCTATTTCTCCTGTAGCACCTGGCACACTTGTTGGACTTGAAAAGGAGGGAGGTGCGCTTGAAGATCACCTGGGAGCAGGTGGAGGAGAACCCGTCACGGCTACCGTCTGACTCCCACGTGGGGGGAACTTGACCTGATGTCAAACGAGGAGTGCCGTTCGCCCATCGGCCTGGACTGCTGCAGCTGCTGTCTGGATCTGGCCAATGGCTGCGAGCCTGAGCCGGGTCGAGCAGGTCACACCAGCCTGGGGAGCCCTACGTCCGTCAACCACTTCAGACAGCTCCGAGACCAGCTTCACTTTCAGAACTTAAACACAGATAAGCTCAACAACATCATGAGACAGGACTCCTTGGAGTCGGTGGTCCGGGACCCCTGCTACCTGCTAAACGAGGGCATCTGCAACAGCAACATTGACCAGACCATGCTGTCCATACTGCTGTTCTTCCACAGGTATGTGAAACTACTCGTGCATTCACACACCTGCTCTCATCTAGTACATAAAAACCATAAAAGAGCTGTGATATGTCCAACGTTGGGATTGTTTGAGTTTGATGACAACAACATGCTGTGGTTTCACTTGTGTGATTCTGGCTGACTGCATGACTTTAAGTGCTAACACTACCATTCAGTTTGAACCGAGCTCACTTTAATGGGTTTGGGCAGTAATTCAGCATTTATTAATTGCCAGCCAAACACCAATAAGTGTGAACACTACTAGTTATTTACATTTCTTAATGATTAACATGTTTAGGGACCTTGCTCAACGGTGTTATTTAAGAACAGGGTGGTTTGCCTTCTCAGTAGGGTTCCAGGAATGTGTAGATTGGTATGAAGAACATGCCTTTGCGCAAACTTAAGAGGATCTTGAGTCAGTCCAGTTCTTACTTCTTAAATACACCCCATTCATTGCAACGTGCAATGATTTTGTGCAAATATAAAAAATGTTTTTGTTTGCACAGAAAGTGCATGTGGACTTTTCTCCCCAACCCATCCGATTTGCAAAACACCCATTCATTTACAAACTATGGGCAATTTACATACCATTCCGGCATAGTCTATCGCCCCATAGCTGAAGTATGCATCAAAACAAATTCCTTTCCAGGTAATATGCATGTTTTGTAAAATTAAATAGTCGCAGGAGTTTCCAAAACAACCATGGATGCATTGAAATCTGATAAATCTCATACAGCTTCAGTCTCAGTGTGTATGCATAATACTGAATTTTGGAACAAGATGACGTGATGTACTACAATGTCAAAAATGGATCGCAAGCTATCCACGGCAGGTATTTGGCAAACGTGTCTAATCGGGATCAAGCTCACAGCACATTTTTCCATGAAACCATGCTCTCCAAACTGAAAATAAACATATATGGACATTAGGATAGTTTGCTAAAATCCGATAATGTTTGAAATGTTTAGTCTGCTGAAGAATTAGAGATGAGGCCTAGTGGAAAAAATAGACAGCTAAAGCCAGGTATAAGAAAAAAGACTGATAAGAATGTATTCCATGTGTTGTTATTGTAACGCCACCTTTGGAATTGACTTTAGATATTTTCACTATCAGCCTAGCAGAGACGTGGGTTAAATGTTTATAACCGGCCTGTCATACTGTCTTTGACTGTAATAATAATAGCTGATTATTTTGCCACTTTTTTTTCTTAAGTTTTGACAGCAGTCGTAAAATGGCTTAATAACCATCCATATATCAACAGTCAGAAATTCATTCTTTCTTGGGGTTATAAAATTCATATTTGAATCAACTATTGTAAATGAAAAGATTGCATTGGCATGACATAGTAATGAGACATATTGCATATCAAAACGGGAGTTGCTATAGTAAAACTCTCATAATATTGCATTTAAAGAGAACAAACATGCATATGAAAAGTAGGGCTCTCAGCTGACCTTTTTTGTAATTAATTTAATGTACAGATAATGATACGCAAATTAATCAAACAAAACAAATAGAGAATCATACATATTTTAAACAACAACATTTAAATATAATACAATAAACATGATGCAAAGTAAATGTATTTTACTGTGGAATCTTATTTATGGCTGTTCTGATTCTTAAAATGTGATAATGTTGCTCAGCATCTAATCTAGTCGGTTTTACGACAAGACAATATACCTCTTAACCTTCCTGGGACGCCTCTAAACAAGATTCCTAGTGTGCCAGTTAATGTTTAATCTTCTTTATCGGGGTCTCCTTAGTTTTATACGTGGCAGTGAAAGGTTACAGTCTACATAATTAGGTTTTCTTTATGAGCCTGGTTTTGGCATGCAAACAGGAGCAGACTGCATGGGACCTCTGGCCCAAAGACACTTCACAGTCTCAGTTACTGAATACACAGAGTTCAACAGGCCTCTGATCTAATATCTTCAAATAGCCATTGTTAGTCTGTACACCAAGTCATTCTTGTATCCCATGGCAGGAAAGGGAGTTATTTTTTTATGTTCTACACCATGGGATACTTTCCCTGTGATCTATGATTTAAAAAAAATAGCACTCTAGTGTCTTATAGAGGAGATGATTACTTTATAATGTGTAATATTTCATATTTCACACCTCTTGCAGACTAAATAAAGACTTGTTTGTGTTTTACACAAAGATCCTTCACGTCTTAAGAAAGGAACAGGGTGTTATTGATGGAACAATGATAAGAAAGGTGTGCCTGTTTAAGAGTATGCAGGACACAGAGGTCCTGCCAACAATAAGTCCTGTCCACTAAACCCTCAGATATATTGCTAAAATACCAGTCTTAATATTCAGAAATGTAATCCACATCTCCAGGCGTGCAGAGACATGGATCCAGACATGCCAAGCTGAACAGCTCATGATCTACACTATAGTGTCTGGAAGCCAATGTTTTTGGGAATTATCCTTGGAGATTTAAATAAAAGGTGTGTTTCTGGTGTCAATGGTTGCATAACACATTAAAAGCACATATGTATTTATATGTTTGTTTTAAACATTTATTAGGGCTGTTGGATTATTTATTTTAAATATTGTGAATAATTAACATCATGATAATGCATTACTATCAGATAATATAATCATCTTAATTTCATGTCATTGCATTTTACTATTTTTAATTGAATGCTATGCTCCAGATAATAATAAAAAGTAATAATAATTAAAATTAATTTAGTTAAAAAAAAAAAAAAAACATTAATCTGACAGCTTTTCACCAAACAACTAATATTTAAATTTTCTTGGTGAGCTGTAAATATAGTGCAATAAATATTAATTTTTATACCACATATATATTCTTCATTGTACTTTTTATGGCTCTTCTGATTCTTAAAATGTCATAAAGATGCTCAGAATTTGATATCACTATCAATAACTGGTTTTAGGGCACTTTAGGTCAATAAACTAAAAAATAAATAATAATTTAGGAATTGCATCCAAAATTATTAAGCTAATATTCATGCAAAGGGAAAAAAAAGAAAACAAAAGAGTGTTGTGTCACTATATAAGCCAGGAACATAAAGAAAAATGAGAATAAGGTTGTTCACCTGCAAAAAGTAGTATGAATCAGACTCTTGGCAAAATTTTCTACTTAAATCACAACCCAAATCTATGTCCAAATGCTGAGTACACAAAACCTTGCAAAAGGTCATCTATGCCATCAAACATCATGGAAAGACAACGTGCCATTCTTCAAGGACGATGCCCACGTGAGATAACATTCTCAGCCTTGTCCGGGCTGACCCTAATATCTCTGCCCGAACAGACTAACAAACTAAATTCAGAACTGCTCGTTCTCAAGCATCCGTCCCAAGTGAGAATTTTTGGCTGCTCCTTAAAATTCTTCTAACAAGAATGCTGCATAAGAACATGTGCTTCAGAGATGGATAGGAGACAGATTGATTAGATAGATAGATAGATAGATTAGATAGATTAGATGATAGATAGATAGATTAGATGATAGATAGATAGATAGATAGATAGATAGATAGATAGATAGATAGATAGATAGATAGATAGATAGATAGATA
>JAUCMS010000024.1:12914320-12933606 GCA_032357445.1 Enteromius radiatus
CAAGATTATTTGGATTTTAGAATGCATTCAATTAAACGTGACAGTGAATACATTTATAATGATACAAAACGCCTTTATTTCAAATAAATGCTTTTCTTTTTAACTTAATCAAAGAATCCCATACCGTTGGTTGTTGGTTAGGAGAAATAAAATAACCTAAATTACCATTTCTATTTCCAATACAGTCTAATAAAATTTAATCATTAAAAAAAAAAAAAAATTCTTTAAACTTTTTTTTGTGTAGGCATATAATTTAGTAATGGACTTTTTAAGTTTTAAGTAATTTTTAAGTTAACAGACTTTTTGCATATTATTTAATTTAATAGGTGAAATTATGTATGGAAATGGCTTAAGGACAATTTTTTTTGGGATACACTAAAACTAATGCGTCAGTTTGGATTTTTAAGGATGATGTCATCACGCACACCATTTTATAAAAGACCAGCTGGATGGAAACATACTTTTTTACGCCAATTCTCTTTCTAGATAACAAAACAGCGAGAAAACTGGATGGAAAGTAGACTAATGATTTCTGAAGGATCATGTAACACTGAAGACTGAAGTACTAAAGTAGACAAAATACTAAAAAACTAAACTTGTTTACTGTATTTTTGCTGGTGAGCAAAATATACTTTTTTAATGTTTCAAATAAATAAGTCATTATTAATTAATTCATAAATGCATACATACAGTATATGCAAAAAAAAAAAAAAAAAATATATATATATATATAGTAATATTTCACAATTTTTTACTTTATTTTGATCAATTAAATGCAGCCTTGGTGACCAAAAGACACCTGATTCATGTAAATAAATAAATAATGACACCAAACTTCTTGAATGCTTGAGTGCTTGAAATGATTTAATATTCAGTAGTCATGCATTCAACATTGCTAGCAAAAGTCCTACAAATGTTCTGTAACTTTTTGGCCTAAATTCCTGTCTTACTGGCTGTTCAGGGCAGGACCTGGCACTCGCAGCATTAACGCTCAAGTAGGTCAAGTCAAGTGTTCCTGTGAAAGTACAATACATAGGAAGCCACCCTGACAAGCGAAAAACAAGCAAAGAAAAAAACATACTCGAACATCATGTTCAAATGTTTTACTTCTGTAACATAAAAAGTTATTTAGCTTACAGATGCCAACAAACAAATAACTTATTTGCTCACAGACTGACCTGAATTATGTCTGTAATAATTACTCATGCATTCTTGACTTAAAGTAATTAAAATAATGGATGCCTAATCTCGTTTTGCATAATGCATTGCGTGCACATCTTCTGTACCCACATGTTTTAAGCAGGCAAATAAAACACCACGCCATACGCTGCAAGTACAGCATTACTGCTTACAGTCATGCCTGAGTCCTTTCAGACCGTCAGATGCACAAAACAAAGCTGTCTACTCAGAAATTAGCATGCTATATACATAAAAGTTGAAACTTGTCTTTTCTCTTCTTGGAAATGATCTGCAATGAATATTCTAGGAAATTCCAGACTTCATTTGTACAGCATTGTCATTTTATTGACTTTAATAATTTATCACCCTTTAAATATTCTGCTCTCAAATATGTCGCAATGAAAGTCACTAATCAATCTTGCCATGTGCAAAACAGAAATCCTAGTTATTTGCCTCAAGAGAACAATCAAACAGAACGAAGGGGGGAAAAAGACACAATATCATTGTATGTCCACCTCCCTCCCATCCAGTCGAGAGAATGGGACTTTTTTACTCCATCCACACTGTTGGAGTTGCAAAGTTGCATCTCAGACCGCGTCTGCATTTAAGTGGCTTTTCTTACCAAGCAACGGCCATGAGCTTGCCACCTTTCTACTCACCTAGCCTATTTAAGCGGAGGGATAGGCGGTAAGTGTGAGAATGATGGAATCGTGTGAGTGTATCATTACTACTGACAGCTGACGGATTAATTGTGAAGGTGTGAACGTGAGTGAGGAAAGTTAGTCTTGTACGCCGCAAATACCGCACGCAAAAATCATTATGTTTCAGTCAGTCAGTGTGTGACTGCGTTTATCATCTGCTGTGGATCATGTTAGAAAGTAATTACAGATGCATTATGCATATCTTGCATAACTTGTTTTTGTAGGATACAAAGTCAAGAGTTTAAACTGTAGATGGTGTTATTTACATATTTGATCTATAATTACGGTGAAGGTCACTCTCTAGCTTTCCCTCCTAAGTACACTAGATTAATTTTTTGACTTAATAAGCAGCAACTATTCACAGAATGCAAACTTGACAGACTGAAAATGTGTCATTCCGCACATTCCTTCACTGCAATTATTGGTGTGTCCCTACGTATGCAAAGGCTAACCAAGTTTACCAAGTATGGTTATGTGTGCTTTGTGGGTTTTTAGTAGATAGGTTGTAACTTGTTGCATTAGGGGTTCAAGTATAAATAATTAGCATTTCTGAACTAAACCTAATATAGAGACTAAGACCGGATTTAAAGTTTCTAAACTCTGAAGTAGTAGCGTAAATGGTTTGTTTATTGGAGCGAGTCTGGGACATCTCCACCCTGGCCATGGTGACAGACGGAGACATACTGTACCATGGCACATCTGTGTTTACTGTGATGTGCAGGGTTTTTTTTAGGAGTGCTGGATGAATGAAGCATCTGTTTGCTCATCCCGCTGCATCACAACAATGCATTATTCCATTAATTATTAATGCATTATTTATCCAATTCCAAACATGTTTAGAGTACATTACATCCTAATCCCACTGGAATGTAACGTATGCCGTTTTTTTCCTCCTTTGAGAAGCTGGTTGTCCTCGTTTCGTCACGTTAAATAGTTTTGCTATTACCTTCCACTAAATCTGCAGCGCAGGAAGGTTCTGTTGACACTTAATTATCTGCAGATACCCATTTCTTTAAATTAAGAGGGCGCTTCATGGTCTTTCCCCCTTCATCTGAGGTACGATTGTCATTTCATACAGTACAAACTGTACAAGTGCTTGCCAATTACAGTGACTAAAGCTCACCAGGAGTTCAGCATCTGTCAAACGAGAAGATGTTAACTTGCTTCTGGGGTGCCCCAGTGAAATCTAATCTGGCAGCATTACTAACTCTGCATGAAATGGAAAGTGACAGCACTACGGTCACTAATTTGTGCTTTTCTGTGAAACCTCATTAGGTGGATCAACTTTGAGCCGTCACCTTTCAAAGGGCTTCACTGGGATCTAGACAAGTTCTTTCTCCACTCAGAAAAGATGATAGATTGTAGACTGTTGATAAAGTGATTAGGGTGTATTTTTTTCATTACGCTACAGAAACATTGTGTAGCATTGTCATGTCACCCCTAAAAGTATTTTCCAATAACACGAAACAATATTAAGTAGAAGAAAGAATAGAGAAACTTAAATAGAGAAATATGAATATTTCATAATTATTAAAAAAAAAGCTTTATATATTTCAATGACTTGCCTAATACATAATGTACACATATATACATTTCAGAAATGTTAAAAGTTAATTTTCATTCTTGTACACCGATTCAAAAATATTTATTTCTATTTCTAAGTGTTTTTGCATAATATGTTTATAAATTGGGCAAAACCTAAATTAAGGTTTGGTTTCTTTACAAATGTATTTACATTTTGAGTTTACAACAGGTATTAGATTAGAAGGATCCTCAATTTTATGTCTTAAAATATTGTTACATCACAGGAACATTGTAAAATGCACCTACTAAAACCTAATTACTGTTTGTCATGCTTTTGGTATGAGCTTAAATGTTAAAAACCAAAACTAAATTGCAGTTTGTTTTCATTCTGAGCGAGCAAACTGCGCAAACACCAGCTTATTGACTAATATCCAAGTGCTGAAGCATCAGTGACTGCGATTCCAGACTTCATAGTTTGTTTATCTCTGCTATACGCTTTTTTTCCCACTAGAGGCACTAAAGGCTAAAGTTGAAAAAAGTACTGTGAGAAAATTCTATTGTTTAAAACTCATTTCCCATCCAATTCCCAAACTGTCTTGTGTATGAATTGTAAACTGCAAACTTATGAAAACTTGGTGGCATACATTTAAAGACCAACTGTGTAATTTTAGCTTCTCTAATAAACTTTTTTTTTACACTGTAACAAATTAGTGAGGTTCGTAAGAACATGTTGTTCCTCAATGACAGTGTTACCTGAACAAAACAACTGCATTCTCTATTTCACGAGGCTTGTCATAACTCGGCTAAATGTATCACTTAGCAAAACACGATGCAACAAGTAACGTTAACGGCCACTTGCTAATGGCGTGTGTTGTTTGTGTTGATGTGTTTTGAGGGTTTGTCCTGCGGCTCGTTGCTGCAGCATGCTGTGTGTTCTCTGAGCGAGTTCAGTGAGAGGGCAGAAAGAAAATATATGCCACAAGCCTCATTTGAATAATACATGCATGCGTCAAGCGACGTCACCGCGCAGAGTATAAAAGCCCCGCTGCGGCAGAAATAGCATCACTAGCCGACAGTGTTTCTCTGAAACCGCTCCTAGTTCTCTCTTAGCGACCGGCTTCTCTGTGCGACGGAGCAACAGAGCAACGAAGCAAAACAACCAGGATCTTAAACTCGTGTCCAAACAAGTCGCAAACGTGGCGAGAAGTATTATTCAGACGGGTCTTGTACTCAACATGAGCACGGAGATGTTCAAAACGCCAATGGAGCTCGCAGTCTATCAGCTGCACAATTTCTCCATCTCCTTCTTCTCGTCCTTCCTAGGAGGGGATGTAGTATCAGTCAAACTAGACAACAGGTAGGCTGATTTTATGGGATTATAGGATGTTTTTTTGACAGTCGATAGGAATCGCATCTCGGACTTCGCTCGGTTCATTGCGCTTTGACTATAAGGGCTTGTTTACTACTGCAGTGGCTGAACCGCGTCCTAATACCTTGTTTCTTTGTCTTTTGCAGTGCCTCTGGCGCAAGCGTTGTGGCAATTGACAACAAGATCGAACAAGCAATGGTAAGTTGTTTTAACATCACGATCAGATCATTATTAGAACGAGCTCACGACTGTAGAAGTGCAGTAGAAAGTATCTAGTTTCTGTGTAGGTTGTAATCAGAGCTGTGGCACGCTCTAGAGCTGCTTCAACTACCTTCATTGCCTGTGCTTTGTTGGCCCACCTGCAGTAAAAGTCAAAGGTCACCACACAACAATACATGCACCCTTTTGTTTAAATCAAGCCTTTGTTTTACACTGTTTCACCC
This sequence comes from Enteromius radiatus, assembly GCA_032357445.1. NCBI lineage: Eukaryota > Metazoa > Chordata > Actinopteri > Cypriniformes > Cyprinidae > Enteromius > Enteromius radiatus. The sequence continues at coordinate 12,919,537 of JAUCMS010000024.1, forward strand.
CCCCCCCCCCACCACACCACATTTTTCCCAAATGTCTTGTTAATTAAAACCTGTATTATTACCATATAGTTATCAAAATCAGATCCATAACACTGAGTAATCTTTAAACATCCATTTATTAATGTGTTAAGACTGCTTTGCCTTACAGTACCTCATGCTCACAATATATGTAAACAAGAGTTAATCCAGAGCCACATTTGAAATAACTTGACTGTAGGAACAGAAAATGTAACCAAAGTAAATAGAAACATGCTTTTATTTTTAGATGATGACTCTCATTTTGTTTTGTAAAAGTATTTGTTTTAACCCATTTAATCTTCCTAGTAACTTCTGTAACCATTTAGCACAAATTAGTACTACTATTAATTGATATTTAAAAGTAAATTAAGGTCAATAAATACAACATTTTGTACAAATAATCATAATTTTATGTATTAGGATTACTCCTACAGTATATAATTTATGCTTAAAATAGAGCCTATTAAAAAAAGTTAAGTAGAAAATTAGAAACAGGCATTCATTCTTAGATTGATTATCTTTCCCCCATCAAAAAGGGTCAAATTAATAAGTAGAACATAATGTACAGTCAGCTGGTCAGTTTTGTAAAACTGAAAATGGCATGCAATTATATTTTATTAGACTACTGTTCTCAGCCTCATTCTACTTCATTCATGCATTACAGTGCAAACAGATCAGTTGCATTGCACTTATAAGTCAGAAGTCTTGGTGTGATCATGGAAACTCATCTCTCTCATTTTTTCCCTCCCTAATAGGATCTTGTGAAGAATCACTTAATGTATGCAGTCAGGGAGGAAGTAGAGATCTTGAAAGAGCAGATCAAGGAACTGGCAGAGAAAAACAACCAGTTGGAGCGTGAGAACAGCCTCCTGAAGAACCTGGCAAGCCCAGAGCAGCTGGAGAAGTTTCAGTCACGTCTGCCCTCAGAGTCCGGCCTCCCCATGGAGCCTCAGGAGCTGGGGTCCTCCGAGATCGGCGAGCACCAGTACAACAGCACGGGGTCTGCTGTATAAGTGGCTCTGCCATGGGGCGGGCAGAGCCACAGCTCTCACCTGAAATGGACCTCCAAATATGCAACTTCAAGATGAAGCTGGCTGTACAGATGAAAACCTGACCTGAAATGAAAGCAATGCGACAAGTGGCCTAGTTCAGTAATATCTGACAATCTCTTCGGACTAACATGGAAAAGAGAGAGTTATGTAGACGTCTGAGGTTACTGTACAATGGGACTGATGTGCCCCTTGCTAGGAAGTGGGCCCAGCCTTGCTTTCCCTTGGTCCCTCTCACGAAGAGACGTAGAGGGGTTTGCCTGATGGAGCTGGCCGAGAGCGCATCTTTGGCCTATCCAAGTCAAGCCAAGGAAATCTATACGTCCCCTGCGAGACAGCCCCACCTGACGCAAGCTATACGGGACTCTCGTTCATGCCCTCCATGTCATTGATCCCTAGTGCTGTGGACATTTCTTAGCCCCCGTAAGGACGCGCTGGTCCTCTCATCCACAGTGGTGACTCCTGCCATATGATTTGTATAGCATCGCTTGTATCTCTGCAGATGGGGCCTGCTGCTTATGGGGATTATTGCTTGTTTGTGTTTTGAAACGGAACAAAATCAACTTGTTTATATGGGCTATGTGTAAAAAGAATGATTTTTTCTTATTGTGGGAATGAAAATCTGTATACATTTTGCATAGTTCTGTAAATTAGCGACTGATGTAAAGAGAAATGTTCTGAAACGGAGGTGGATAATGTTGCTGCGAATGTTCTGCTGACACGTCGAACATCTGTTCTGTTGACCTTCTTCTATGCCAACCAACTAACAGGCACGACGGTGTCTGAGGAGGGCCACATGTTTTCCAATGAACTTTGTTTTTTAACTACCAAAGACCATGTGGAACTTTTCACAGGGAGAAGTTTTTTTTGACAGCAGTCTTTTTTGAAAACATGGGTATTGTTGCTTCGTTGTGTCCATGGTATTTTTTTTAACAATTGATGGATGCAAAATGCACATTGCAATAAACCTTATGTTTACACTAAATATGACACTCAGGTCTTTTCTTTTTCTTCAGTTCTTAAAAGAATCCATATGACCTCTTTTAAACTTAATTTCTAAACATTATATAAAATTGGCACCATCTTGACTGCCCTTAATAATACAGGCTTTATATAAAATGTTTAATACCAGGAGTATGTATTTAGTAATGCATTTTTATAATAAAAAAAGATGGTAAGCCATCCCACAACGATGAGTAGAGAGCCCCTAATAAACAGCATGCTGTTTATTATTTCACAGCTATTAAAGGAGTAAAATACAAGTGCTCAATTAGCCAGGAAAAATGGATTTAATGCAGTTCTCAGCTTCATTCTACTGAATTAATGCATTGTGTTGGCATTTTTATGTAACTTAAAAATTAGCAGAACATAATGTACACTTAACCAGGCAAAATAGGCCCCAATGGTGAGAACAGTTTATTTATGCAGTTTTCTGCTGAATTCATGCATTACAGTGCAAACACATGAGTTTTGCATTGGTTGTTCACACGAATGCTCATGACCTCTGTGACAGTTGCCATCAGATTATTAATATCCATAAAAATTCCAACTTCGATATAAAATAACCACAATCTTCATTGGCCTTAATATGGGATTGAGATGCAGTGTTTGATATCAGGAGTAAAGTCCATGAAGATAAGGCCTTCACGATGCAATTATTTAGCCCAATATTGTCCTTGTAGCGTGCATGGTAGTTTATGATTGACATTTACTATTCAAATATGCAGTGGCATCTCTCACTGCTCACATTTTATTACATGCGATGAAATCTGTTTATAGGAACAATCAAATTCTTTCTGGTAATATAAAGATACGGTAAATGTCATTGACTTCAAGGAGCTCTGCATTATGGACATGATTAAAAACTATACATAGTTTAAGATGTCCAATGAATTGTAAAAACGATACATGGAGTAAAGAGACGGTTTAGAGGTAAGTTCATTATGGCTACTGTGCTGTAGTAATCCAGAAGGCTTTGAGGCAAAGCATGAGAAAACAGAGCTGGCGTGTGAAACCCTCATCTTTCTCTCCTTACGAAAGCCACGTTCAGTGGAACTCGAGCCTCGCTCCAGGTCCCTGGAGTAAGACCTCTACGTAAGACCCAGATTTTAGTATTTCTGCAGAAGTTCCTATAAGGTAAACGGTAATAAAGTACAGTAGATTCAAAGGTTAGTTGCATCCACTGGGTCCTATTGCAGATGGGTGGAGGCTTAAAAGGAAATGACTTCTGGAAATATCAGAATCCAAATGCACACAGATCTGAGGTTTCATTAATGCTTTATTGCCAATAATAAAAGCAAGATATGTATGCCATCAAATGAAAATCCCTTAAATTGTACTACAAATCTATATGGCAGAAAGGCAGGCAATTTGATTCCAGAGAGAATAATAGACAAACCACGCATTAAATATAAATTAATAACTATTTGTTAGGTTTGTGAATATGAAGATTCACACTTTAAGAATTTAATTGGGTAATAATGCATGTCAAATAATAATAAAATATATATTTTTAATTATATTTATTTATTTATTTATTTATTTTTTTTCTTATCCAAAACAACCTTGTATAAACACCGTTCAATAGTTCAATGTTCAGACCGAATTCGCTGGTGATTTGGCATTTGCTCTTCTTCCCAAAACAGCTGCAAGACCTCTGCTGTTATGCAACTCTCAAACATCTGTTTCAGTTTGGTGTAGTGGGCGGCTTTCTGTCAAGGCCCGGCTTTGCATGCGAGCAAGTTACAGTGCACTGAGAATTGTACTTGTTTGCCCTCTCATGTAAATATAGGCTCACAGTAGGCTGTTTGTGCCATTTTTCAGCAGAGTGACATTATTTCCTAAGCCTCAGATCTAATACCCTGTTGTGGAAAGTTATTGAGTGTGATCCGCCATGTAAACGTTGTTACCTCATTCTCACGTTATACAAATAGCCTCCCTCTCACTACCAGGTGCATCCTGTAGAGACAGAATCAAACGCGACAGATGTTTACTTTGGGAATTTTTTTTGTCCAAAAGTTGACGGTGTAAATACACAAAGCCATAATGAGCTGAAAGTGTACTTTAATGGAATGCACTGACTGGTGTTCAGCTCCCAAATAAACTAGTTACAAATATTATTTTTAAATTACATCACAACATCCAAAGTCCAATCCAAATGAATGCATAAATGAGTTACTTAACTTGTATACATACGTTTTATAAGGTTACATAAATTATATAATCGGTACAAAAAAAGCTTTATAGAAATACATGTAAAAAACATTAATATGGAATGGAAAACAAGAATCATTGTATAAGGTTTCTAGGGCAGTGCTAGGCATATGGTCAAGCAAACAAATACATGACCCATTGTTCAGCTAGGGTTGCAAGCAAGTCATAACCACAGACAAGTAAAAAATTTCCGTTGTACAAACCACATTTTCAGATTCTTTGTATTGTCACAGCAAGATTCACGTTTGTGTATGTTCTGACTCATTAACCTTTGTAGTCATCATGCATGAAATCTCTCATATATTGAATCTTTCTCCAATTATTTTACCTCAGTATCCACCTTAGCCGACCTGACCCAAATAATTTTGATCTCAAAATGTCTTATGGATTTAATATGGACTTCAAATACAATCTTTTCAAAGGTCTCACTGTTTTCCAAAAGCAGTAAACAGTGAATACTTGGAGACTAATTAATTGAATTTGCCTCTAAGAAATAATCTAGTTTATTCCCATAAACATACACAGCTATCTCTTCAGACGGAGCATTTTGTATTCACAATACCAATGGTCTTGTTTATTTGAGGTAAGCCACTATGCTCTTGTTTTTACACGGGTGTGGGAATGTGATAAGTTTACTGCACTCCACCTATAGAAAGAGGATTTGGAAAGCAACACTAGTTACTTTCACACGACCATAAAAGGATGTTGCCTCACAAACACATCTGGGTAGTTCCACCCTAAACTCTGTACTAATCCCAGGGCTGGTGCAAGAGGTCAAATATACCAAGCAGAAGTTGCCCAATGACTCTTGCCCTTCACGGGTGACTGGTTTAAGCACACAGAACACATTATGTCTGTTAATTCCTCAGCTTTACTTTATTTTTGTAAATGATAAGTGTGTTAAAAATAGCAAGAAAGATCCTGCAACTTCATCTGAGTGGCTTTTGTTAAGCTCTCCTCTAAAAGAGACCCTTTGTAATCGGCTGAAGGAAAGGTGGTCTTATTTAACAATTCTGGAATTCTTCCTAGACGCATGAGATCTGAGAAGAACTGTGTCCGTCTTTCCCCAGGGGTTTGGAAAACACTTTGAATCGCTGTCTGTGTGAGAGGTTTGCTCCTCTGTGGTACCAGCCTTCGCAAAGAATGTGCCTGGAACATCTTATTCTGACCAAGTGGGGCAGAACAAAGGCCACCAGCATGAGGCTGAGGATTTGAGAGGGAAGCCTTGAATTCAGAGTCCTACCACGGGACAAAAACAGCTTGTTTTCTAGCACTGACATGTGTCATGAGGGAAATTTGAGGCGACCTTATTACATAACCTGTATTTTTTTGAAAGGAGCCATGAGCACTTCGAAATTGTTGGGCTTCAGAGTCTTGTTTTGCTAAAACTGACTAAAGATATTAAGGATTATGCATGACAACTTTTAATGATCATTTCAGTCGTACACGTTAAGCTCGTCACAACACCAAAACGTAATAAACTGAACAGTCTTCATAACTCCTAATATCACCTACATCAACTTCTGTACGCACATTTTTTATTTTACCCAGGTACATGCAGTATACCTGGTTAAGCCATATGTACTATATAGCAAATATTAACTGCTTGATTGTTATATAGTCACAAACTGTATTATTGCACAGCTATATATAAAGCTGCATATACATTCACTTAACTACAGTACACTTAAATGGATATTTACTATAAAGCAAACCTCAACTTCCTAATCAGCTGAATAGAAGTATAAGGAATTGAGATATTACAAACATTAACATAAAAAATTGTATGTAAAACTGCTTTAAAGCAATTTGCCTGTAATGTGATAATACTGTATCTGTGCCAGACAGATCAACTTGTTTTTCTGCACCTAACGACTGAAAGGATATACTGTATTATTCTGAGTGGCATGGTTTTGTACTTCACTCTGTAATCTGAACAGCTGAATTATTGTTATTGTTGTATAATTTTATGCATGGTGAATGTATGCGAGTAAACGGATAGGTCGACTTTGGGTCAGATATCTCACCTGGGATGCGCTACAAAACCAGCTAAACTGAACCCTTTGACCTCTTTAGGTCCCCTAGGGAAAGTTGAAAGAGTTTTAATTTCATGAGAACAGCTTAAATAGACATGTAAAGGGCAGAAAAACAGGCAACTGTAAGCCTCTATAATTATTGTCCAGTGAGAAATTATTCTTGTTATGAATGTCTCTCTTTATATGGCCATGAGCTATTTAGACCATCAAAGAAAAGCTTATTACAAAAGAAATCTTTGTATTCCATTAAATAATATGCATAGCATTAATAGTTTCATAACTGAAACAAAAACGAGTTGCAAAACACTGCAGAAAAGTGATAACTATCATAGCTGTGTCAGTTCTTCTGGACACCTCATGATTGACCGTAGGCATTTAACCTTCTAACCTAGTCTAAATGCATGGCAAAAAAGTTTGTCAATAAGATACAAAAGGAATACATTATATTACTTGGGAAATCTCAGCATTTCAATTATGAAATTTGAAACCCCTACTTGATTTTCATGTAAAAAGCTGAAAGGTGCTTTCCTTGCGCTCACATGCAGCAGCATGACTGAATACCAGAGTGTCTGAGTCGAGTGTGACTCTCAACCAATCAGCACTCGGATACCCTGGCAGTGATATCAACATGTCTCCTACCATAAATACCATCTCCACATACAACCCACCGGCCATCTCAAAGAGACAGCAGGTGTGAAATCACCATCTATCCATCCATCCATCCATCCATCCATCCATCCATCCATCCATCCCTCCCTCCCTGCTTGCAATGGATATCTATCTATCTATCTATCTCTTCGTTCATCTGTCTATTCATCTGCTTGTTCATCTTTTCTTCTATCCATCCATCCATCCATCCATCCATTGAATATCCCTTCATCTGTTTGTTCATCTATCTGTTCATCCATCCATTGAATATTGCGTTTATGTATCGATCTGTTCATCCATAAAATATCCTTCCATCGAATATATCCATCTATCTATCTATCCATCTATTCATCATCCATCCAATTAATATATCTATCCATCTGTTCATTCATCTATTTACTTGTTCATCTCTCTATTTGTCTATCCATCTAATATCAATCTATACATACATCTGTTCATTCATCGAATATCTTGCCATCAAATGTCCACATATTTATCTCACAAAAGTGAGATAATATATGAGGCCATCTGGCACATCACTCCTTAAGATTCAACATTTCATCATATTGCATGTTAAAAGCAGTCTGGTTTGGGTTTTTTTGGTAGGGGGGGAATCATCATCTAAATCTAATTTTGCAGATCTCAGATGCTCAAACTAAGAAAAAAAGATTTAAAAAAATCCCCAGCAGTTTTCTGAGGCTCATTTTTCTTGGAACACACGCAGGTTTGGAAGATTAGTTTTTGAAACACAGCTCCTCGATTACATTCCATAACAACAGAATAGCTGCTGGAAAAAATCTGGAAAATGGGCTTACCTCACTTATTTACACTGCAATAATGATGCGTGCGGCTTAATTGTAAAACTGTGCATTTTTTGGAATAATCAGTCCTACAGGGAACTAAATCCAGTAAACAACACTGGATATTACCTCAAGGGTGGGTATTGTTAAAAGTGAGTGTTTTCAAAACACAACCCGGATGTACATCTCTTCCTCATGACGTCGGTTCAGTCCAACAACAGAGGCCTTGGAGTACAGTTAGCCTGATCTCTGCACAGGTGAACCATTCTTGCCATTGTCTGTATGACTCCTTCTAAAATATAAAAGGAGGACAGCTGGGCCTGCTCTTATTGCTCTTTAGTCATAATCAACATTTGCATCAACAGTAGGATTACGACTTCATCTGGTCAGTGCTTGCATGTTATAATTTGTGTCCTAAATGAGAACAATATTAAATGTTTTGATCTGGTTGCTAGGTGTGAGCGCTGTACGTACAAATCTCTCATGATATTCCCACCACGACTGAGTGTATATGTTGATTTAGCAGGCACTGAGAAAGCACAAGTTATTTCTGATCACATAAAACATTCAGTTTTTCCTGCCTCAGGAAACTCAAATTCATAAGCTTCCAGGCTAGATACTATTTAAGGAAATGTTGCCCCGTGACGTGGGGAGAAGTTGACCAAAATGCTTCTAAACAATGGTGTGACATAAGATAAAATTAAGGCCTGAACCACCAACGCAGTGACAAGGTCATTGTGTCATCTTTTTATACCGCACCTATGCAAAAAAATTATTTTTTGTTTTTTTAACCAGAAAAAATTATATAACAGGCAAAAGCAATATCCTTTAAGTGCAGTAGCACAATGCTTGCTTGTTTCATCCAGTGACTTGAACATTTTCTCAAGCTCTATATTTACAGATGGTATAAACCATGAGTTGTCACTGTTGAGAAATCGTTGAGTTTTTCGGAGAACAAAGAATTACTTCTGAAGTTACTTTCTAATGTAAAACATAGATGGGTTGCTCAATACTGGTCCATGTAATTACAATAAATAGGGAGAGAAGCTTTGTAAAAGCACCAAAAATGTATCATAAAGTAGTCCATATGAGTATATACTCTGTAGAACTGTATATACTCCAAGACTTTCGAGTAACATAGTTCTGTGTGAGAAATAGGCCAAAACGTGGGCTGTAATTCAGTGATAATCTTCCCCTTCAGCAAGATACTGGGATCAGCTCATTGAGTCAATGATTTAAACTTGAGAACTGAAGCAGTCAGACTCACAAACGAATCAATCAGAAGTGATTCAATGAAAAAGTCAGAACTAGGCAAATAAAATATAATACTCTCAGCCAGGTCTCATTGGTAATACTTAGCGGTTAGTATGAAACATTTACAGGTATGTATAAACGTATAATTTGGGCATACTGAAACCTCTAAAATGTAAATATTATTTTGTATGCACTTTCAACTTTTTAGTAATAAATCATTTATTTATAATTTAACCACACTTGACAAGTCATGTTGACATCTTATATATGACATTTTTCTTATTTTAGAATTTCAAGGCCCCAATCCTCAATAACGTTTTAATTTCATACCGAAAATAGAGACTTAAAAATTCTTCAGAAAATCTCCTTTCAAAACAGCATGAGGGTGAGTCCTTTAATGTGTTGCTCCTGAGGGTAAGGCCTGCACTCATTTCTAAAGGACTAAGTAAATCTTCTTAGATCTGTTTGCTTTAGTGTGGAAAGTGAGAACACATAACACACATTAACAAGTGAGGATTAGAATCTAGTACTATCTTATACAATACAAAATGGTATAAGCTTGTCTACACATCTAAGACATTTCCAGTCTGAGGCAAGAGAACATGCTAATCAGACATTGATGTTTCAGACAGTTATATAACCCACCATCATTTTGTCTCATGTCTACAGCAATAAAGAAGGCATTAGTGTAATGGACACAATTAAGCCTACCTTGGCAAGGTACAGACTTCAACTCAGCTTGAGCTTAACCTGCTGTCTATGCGCTCATGTCTCTTAGTTTTCAAAACACGGTGCAGCTTTTTCCTAGTTATGAAATTTCAAAATATTTACTACAGCGTTCCCAAATGTAGCCAAAGAACTGCACAGAAGTCTCCAGAATAATGTGCTGACAATGTTTTATGATACCTCACTGACAAATGTCAAACAATGCTTACAAGTCAGAATTGATCAATTGGTATTGATTTGAAACACTTTAATTAGATGATCTCCTTTAGACATTTGGTTGTATCTTTTAAAGTGACCTATATGAGATATCTGCATTTACACTTTTTAAACTTGGCAAAAAGTCCAGCCAATGCCCATGTGCAGTCCTATGTGTCTCAGAATGATGACTCTTACTATAGAAACCAGAGCTTCTAAAGGCAGCTGCAATGACAGGTGGCCTTACCAGTTGGCGATTGGCTCTTATACAGAGATGGCAGGGATATTCCGCCATATTGTGCATATTGCACTTTCTCACATTCATAAGTTATAGAAGTCCACGTTTTTGAAGTCTTTCAGGAAATACACATTGCTAGGTTGCCAGGTCTATAAAACAAATCCAACTCAATTAATACTCAAAACTAGTTAGGTCCCCCTCCATCGAAATAGTGAGGAGAGAGATAACTGTAACCTAACCTATTAGGCAGCAGTGTAAAATGAGTCTAATGCTGCAGAAAAACAATGGACTTGGCAACATTGCACCTGAGTAGTTAACATCATTTGTCATCCCCTAAAGGGATAGTTTACTCAAAAATAATTATTCTGCCATTAAAGGGATAGTTCACCCAAAAATTATTTTATTTATTTATGCTTTCCCCAAGGCATGCAAGATGTAGCTGACTTTGTTTCTTCAGTAGAACACAAACAAAGATTTTTTTATCATTTTATTATTTTTTAGTCTGTCACCCGTATAATGCAAGTCAATGGCAACCAAACATTCCAAAGCTCTGAAAGTAAAAAAAAAACATACACAGGTGAAACCAAACTAAACCCTGCAGCTCGTGGAGATACTTTGAGGAAGAGGTTAAGAATTTTTACCTTTTATACACCATGTTCTCCAACTCTCCTGATCTCATTCACAACATGGCACACAGATATCTATGCATACATGCCTCATTAGTGACTGTTTCTATGGGCTGCGATACATAAGGATCTACGTCTATATCTATGTGTATATATCTATGTGCCAGAGCATCATATTTCGGATGTTGTGAATGAGATGGAGATTGTAGTGTATAAGTGGAAAAAATGTATATAAATACTGTCCGTGCTTTTGTGTCTTAACGCCTCAAAGTATCTCCATGAGATGCAGAGTTTCATTTGGTTTCATCTGTGTATGTTTTTTTTTGACTCTCAGAGACTTTCATTATACGAGTGACAAACTGCAACGGTTCGAGTCAAAAATTTTCTACTGTGTTCTACTGAAGAAACAAAGTCACACACATCTTGGATGCCCTGGGCAAAGCAGATAGACATCGCAATATAATTTTTGGGTTGAAGCTTTAACTACTCACCCTCACGTCATTCCTCATGTCAACTCATAAGGGCTTTATTCATTCTTTGGAACATTAATTATGATATTTTTGATTACATTTAAGAGCTTTCTGACCCTGAATAGACAACAACACAACATTTAACAATGTCCTACTACCTTTCTGAGCCTTGAATAAATCAGTTGCTTTGTTGTCGGATTTCATGAAAAATATCTTAATTTGTGTTACACAAACAAAGGTCTTGTGTGTTTGTGTCACGATCAGCTGGACGTGTCTCTAGCTGGCACTCCAGCAGCAGGCTATTTATGTGTGTTTTCATGCCTGGACTCACTCTCACAAACTCATGTCTGTTGTCATCCTGAACTTTCATTCATGTTTCTATGTTGTCACGTGTGTTCATTCATGTCTCCGCCTCGCTCATCTGTTACCATAGCAATTCATTGTCTAGCTCCTCCCATTGACCCAGTTTCCTAAGTCTTTGTCTAATTCTCACGGTCCATTGCACTGTCGATCACTTTGTTTCATTCGTGTTTTCAAGTTCGTGTATTTCGTGTTTTCCTGGTTCTGGTATTCTGTTTGGATTCTTTGTTGCCGACCCCTGCTCTCGCCTGGATATTCGCCTCGTCTCGCCCCTCGGACAGTATTCATTGTTATCGACTCCCGCACGAACTCTGACCACCCTTTTGCTCTGTCTCCTCCAACCCTGTCTGCCGGTATTGACCCTAAGCCTGTCTGTTTTACGCCGTGTGTGCCAATAAACAGCTTTGCGTATCAACCCGCACGTTCCTTCACTTCATACTCGTGACAGTTTGGACATGAGGGTGAGTAATTAATGATAGAATTAACATTTTTGATATTTTAATATTCTAATACTAATAGTTTGTTGTAGTTGCAAAGGTACTTATAGTCAAGAGAACATTTAAAGGGGACCATCAAAAGTGGGGAAAAAATACAAATAAATGCTTGCTATTAATGAATGAATGAATTATCCTTTAATGGAAAGATGTGTTTTAGCTGAGCGGTGATATTATCCTCTCATCTGGGCTCTGCAAAATACTAGCCTATCAGTTTCACTTCCTGTTTACACCTTCAGGGGAAGAATGCTTCCAACAGATCAGCAGTGGGAAATTTACAGCATTCCTTCTGTCAAGTAAAGCGGCTGCAACTTCTGCAATTCTAATCATTAAAGTCTCCGTGGTAAAGTTCAACGTGACACAATGAAGATGAATTACCATGAAAAAAGGTTACGAGTCCTAAAAGCCTTGAAATAAGCTGTTTTTGAATGCAAACACATCCACATCCAGCTTGTTTTTGCTTTTTTGTTTTGATGCCTCGAGCACCTTTAAAGATGAAATATGGGAAGTCATAAAAATGAAGTCATGGTGTAATAATAAGCATGAGGAGTGAGACTAATTGCATGGTGCTTACACGACACTGCAGGATGAAGCAAAGCCAGCATGGCTTGCTGTTTGCTTCTTCATATAATTTGACACAGTAATTATTACCCACTTGTCTCATATGCTCAACATACAACATTTTTCAACCGACTGAGGAAGAACAGAGAGTTCTCTAGAGAGTTTTACAACTCCCCTGTGGTTTGGGAAAGGTAGTGCTTCACACAAACACGCTAAAGATTATTAGTGTGCTGCAAGCCTCAGTCACACAACACTACCATCAAACACATGCACGCTTCATATTCAGGATGCAAGACTCTCAGACTTTGCACATACAATAACATGAACATTAGATTATTTACTATTTTATATAATGCAGTCATTCCCTTGTTTATTGAAAGGAGATGGAGAGATGTCCTAGTTTACAAACCGCTCAACACACGCCTTTCCTGTACGCATGATAAATATATTCATATCTCATCAACACAGATGAAACCAGTTAAACTGCAAACTGCACAAGACGTAAACTGCATGGAAGACACTAAAAACAATCCAAGCATGAGAGGTTTGTGTGAAAGACATTTTTATGGGAAATGCCACAGGGAAAATACGCGGTGCTGAAGAAAGCACTATGTAATGGGCGAATAATTAATGATGGTGAATAATTAATGATACTATTTTTGGGTGAACTCACCCTTTAAACTGCAACACATAGAGTATGTGACATTAAAATGGATTCAGCAGCTGAAGGAAATAACGCTGTCTGAGGTATTCATGTGTTGCCTTTTTGACAGGTAGAAATGTCCAAACATTTTAGTCACACTTTAGTTCGCTGTTTAATGTTTGACAGATTTAGCAGACTTTAATTTTGGTGAAACATCGACTTCAACTGAACTCAGGAAGTCGCTGGCAGAACACCTGGACATAATAAAATTACAGCCTCAATCCTTCCCAGAATTTTCACACTTGGGCAACATCATGAGTAATGCCACATAAGCCAAAAAATATAAATAAATAAACAGAAATATTACCATGCCTGGAATAAAGCAAAGGGATTTTGGGTCTTTATTTACAGCCATAAATGAAAAAAAGCTAAATAAAAAAAAGAGAAAGCTATATCATGAGCATAAAGGGGTTGAATGAGTGAATTATATCAACCACAAAAAAAATTAAAAAAATTAAAAATTAAAAAAACTATTATTCTGTATATAACAAAATATATAACTGATATATATATATATATATATATATACATGTTTGTGTATATATATATATATATATATATATATATATATATATATATATAATTTCAGTGATAAAAGAAACTAAGGGCCGGTTTCCCGGACAGGAATTAGATTAAGCCAGGACTAGACCTTTGCTAATTTAGGACATTTAAGAATTTT
>JAUCMS010000024.1:12939741-12954286 GCA_032357445.1 Enteromius radiatus
CAGACTGTTTCATTCTAGGGTCAAATTCTAGGGTTGTAAATGGACCTGTAAAACCGTTTCTGGGCATTTTTTCCCCTAAGCTACATACCTTCTATGTACATATCAGACAACAATTTAACATATTCTCTCAATGCTTTCTAGGGCACCTTTAAACTCATAAACAGGGATTAGCCTAAGCTATTTATTATTTTGTGATACAGGGTCACATATTTACTAATGGCTCACTCATTAAAAAGTATTTTACATGCAGTAATTGTAGTTAGTTACCGCGGTCCATGTGGTGTCACACAGCTCGTCACACAGCTGTCAGTAGACACTTCCTTTGAACTGTTATTGGGCAGCTGTGGTGGGGCAGGTTAACCCTAAGGAACTGTAATAAAGAAGGGTGACACCTAGAAGAGCACAAGCCTGCCAGGATTTCCCTTGCAAATGTTTATGTGGCGGCCCACTGACCAGATGCAGTGACCCAGTAAAGTCAGGCATTTGCTGAAGGCACAGAAGGAACAGCAAAGTCTTTGATCACGAGCTGCGCGTTACAATCATATTCCTCCATAGACTTTTTATTGTGCACGTATGCAAAATGCCTTTAAATGTAGGTTGTCGTTTCATAACACTTTTTCCATCATTGCAGCTGGATTATATCTGCGGTATGCAGAGATGTGGATCTACAGCCTGCCAGTGCGCAAATAGATCGGCACTGCCCATAAAAAAAATATTCAGAGAAGTGAAAGGCTACTGTACTTTCTGGAGCCTCTTTAAACTGAAAGAATCACATTGCATAAAGCAATTGCAATAAAAATGAATAAAAATACACAATATGAGTAGGTTGTTCCAAGCAGTTCTCACAAGCTTTGCAAAATTCCTTTCTGCACGGCTGATCTTTTGCAAGTTCCATAATTCCTCAGCAGTAAGTCAAAGATTACAAAATGCTTATCCAGAGGAAACAAATCTGATTAGAATTTGTGCAACTCTTGATATTTCAGGCTCCAACAAATCATCCAAACTTTCCATCTTTTCTTCTTTTTACCCATCTATCCATCCAATTATCCCTGAATCTGTCTGTCCCTGTCTATTCATCCACCCATCCATCCATGCATTTTTGTCTGTCTATCTATCTGTCTGTCAAACATCCATCCATATATATATATATATATATATATATAAATAAATAAACACATCCATCTATCAATTTATCTATTCAATAATCCTTATATCTATTACGATAGATATTCATCTTTCCCCATTTCTTCTCATCTGTTTGTCTTTCTTGTTATCCATCCCTCTGTCTATTCATCCATCCAAAAGTTTTTGATCTATCATCCATCCAATAGTCTGTCACTCTATCCACCGACTCATCCGCCAGTCTGATCATCTACTTATCCATCTATCCAGCATAACAGGGTTTCCTTTAATATTGTGAAAGACTGCTTTCCAATAAAACCCTGTGATATGTGCAGAATGAGTATGCGTGAAACACCAGAAAAACCTCAAAAGGGCAAAACCTTTTGGATTGGACTGTTCCCTCTGAGACCAACACAAATTATGTTTGCCATGTTTTCATATTTGTGTCGGCTGACATAGCATGCCTGGTACACTCTAGACGTTCTGGCACAGACACGAGTTGTGACTTTATTGCGTAGGCTTTGCCTATTCATATGGAGCTTATCAAAAGACCATGAGACTTTCATAATTTATCAACAATGCACTGACAACAACTCAGCCGTCATGCCCTGAAGCACGGAAACACTGTGATCAAAATCCACAGGAGCACCTGGATTACACAACCACATACAGATATAACAGATATATCCCAGCCATTAACAGGGTTTTAGGTCACGATAATGAAGTAGCAGCTTAATTAGTGAGCTGGATAATTAACTAGCTGGAGATCTGGAGATCTCTCTCAGGTTGTAAAGTGAGGTGTACAGTACTTAACTGTTGACCCAGACAGTGATATGATGAGGGAACAGCAGCCAGATCAGGCACAGTACTGGAAATACACATTATCACACAAATAGACACACACACACACACAAGTATAATTAAAATTGTACACTTTGAAATAAATATATTTAAATTACACACACATATATGTATATATATATATTATTTTACTAATGTTATTATTATATTATTACTATTGAATTATTTCAAATAATTTATAACATTTGATCAGTAAACATGCAGATCATTTTAACAACAGCAGATCACAGACCACATGGTTGATTTTACAGGCAATTATCGCTTCGTGTGAAATTGCCTTGTTTTCTGAAATGTCTAAATAAACATTGATGCAATTTTGATAAAAGCAGACATCAAAAATTAAGCAATCTCACACTATTGAAAAGCACAGATGTGTACGTGACAGCGGGGGACGTTTTCATTTATTTTTCTTATCTGTTTGATAGGGCAGTGGGAACTCACCAGCCATCGTATTTCTCCCTAAAGGTTCATGGGAGAGGTGACTCAAATAGTTATACTTTATTTCAAATGGCCTCATTACATCTGGAATATTGGTGTTAGCACCATGATGCCTCGAGCTGTGCACAGAAGGAGGTGTCTCCTACCGCCTCGGTGCCCGTTGTGTATTATTTCAGCTGCCGAGGACTCCACTCAAAGCCGTACTACAGGTTACTATTGGATTAAGGAGTTATATTTAATGTCACATAACCCACATGTATGTGGGCGTCCCATCTTTACTTGGACTTTAAAATTGTTCTGCAAAGTTAGGTCAAATTTATGCATGAAGGCAGACCATGCATTTTCTCAACAACCTAGAGTTTGGTGTTGAATCTCAGGGTCCTTATACGTCCTGCGACACACATCTGTGCTTAGCAGGAATGCCCTTTGCGGCCAGGACCTGACCCACTTCACTCTGGGAGTGAGGCTGGGAAAAGCTCACTCAGCCTGGCTGGAGGCGAAATGCAAGCAGCCTCAACTACCACTTTATGGCTTCACCAGCACCACTCATCAAGCAGGCCGCGCCTGGTGAACTCTCTTTTCATCATTCTCCAACTTCAACAGATCCACTGTCTGTTTATTTGGACGCAGGCAGTGTCACCGTGGCAACAATGGTGTGAAAAGTCCATAACGGAGGGTGAGACAGAGAGAGGGAAATTAAAAGTCATCAGTGAGTGAGTCACACTGGCCGTCCCAGAAACCTCTTCACTATAAAAGGTTGTATGGGTGTATGCGTGTTTACATAAGACCAAAGACTGCCACACATTTGCTGGAAAGAAATGCTCTGATTCATTATTTGCATCAGCGTTTCTTGGTAAACAAAAACGCATCACTTTGGACTGATAAAACACCATTTAAATTCATGCTAAAAGAAGATATTTCGTACTATAATTCTGGTGTAGTCTACATTTTTGTAGTTAGTATACTAGTTAATATACTGTCTACTGACAAAATCCATTTGCACTACAGAGGTGGCACAGAAAAACACTAAAGTGGCTTGTAGGTAGGAGCAGAGGTGGTGCGTAGGCTACACCACTGAATTCTAACTATTAAAAGTTATCTGTTTGGTCTAAATATAGACTTTACCAGGCTGTCAGATCACTCATAGCCTTGAAATTTTCCCCTGGTGGTTCTTAGGCTGAGTCAGGACCTAAAAGAAGACCTTTAAATGGCTAGTTCGGGACTTGGCAAGCCTGCCTGTACTCAACAGTAAGGAACATCTAGTGACAGATGATGTTAATTCCTGTTGGGAAGCAGAGACTCTCAGCTTCTTAGCATGGGCATGAACACATAATTCCCTACGGAGTCTGGAGGAACTGAAAGTACTCGAATGCTGCCAGTGCTAGCAGAGTGATCCAAGGCCATGAAGGCAGCCATCGTTATGACACCAGAGAATCTGGCACATTTGCTATGCATTTGCTATTTTTATATGTTTATCCCTCATATGCTCATGTTATTGTTAAAAACAATGGCTGTGCATTCTTGATGAAAGAGAATGGTGGGCTATTGTGTCAAAGCCAAGAATAGAGGGGATTATTTCAATGGGGGAAATTTTTTATTTTGTTTAGTGCTGTGCACCTGTGTTAAACAACGAACGTATAATAAAAAATATACATACATTTAAAAAAAAGGGGACAGAAAACACGTATAAATACCTAAAATTACAATGAAAAACAAATGCAGAAAACAGCATTTTTAAGTCATGGTTTTGAGGCACAATAAAATATACAGCCCCAACATTCTTTGGGAAAAAAAATATTAGTCACCAAGGCTAAATTTTTAATCTAAATTGGAAAACAGTAATAGTCAGATATATTATTAGAATTTCAATACATTTAAATTTAAACTTTATTTTTGAATGTAACTTATTCCTGTGAAAAGTGTCATGTGATCCTTCAGAAATCATCCTAATATGCTGATTTGCTGCTCAACAATTCTTCTTATTTTCAATATGAAACAAAAAATAAAATCTAAAGAACTTTTTTAATCTAAAGAACAACATAAAAAAACTAAACAATAAATGAATTATTACAAGCTAAATAAATAAATGAATTCCTTACTAAGTATATTTTTTTTAAGTCTTAATTAAAAAAAAAAAAAAGTAAATAAAAGAATTAATCTTAACCCCAAACTAGTGCAATCTAGTTCATGAACATTAACACTAAGGTAAAGTTACGTAAGCTTTTAGGCTCACGGTCGAACCAAAACGAACGACATACTTTTTTTTTTGTTTGGTCGTAACCTCAAATTGTTTGCCCTGCTTTTTAGGGGAGTTTCAAAACCACACTAAACAGTTTGTAACTTCACAAAATTGTCAATCTGATCTGACATGATATGATATAATGAAGAAACGAATTCCTCTTTAGCGCCAACTAGCCTAAAACAGGAAGTGCATTACACAAGGAGACTATTGATTCACTGCACCGTTGGTTGCCAAGGTGTAAACTACACAGTTAGGTTAGTGTTGTCATCGGTTGCCTGGTAACACATCGCCATCTCAGTTAGCAAGTGTTGTGACTCAAAATGCATCATAGACAATGATGAAAGTGTGCATGATGAAATCTGTGGAATGCACAAACAGGTTCATTTACTGTTGTTTTGTGTAATATTATTGTTTTGAAAACAGCACTTCTGTCTCTGTGTGAACTCTGGCATGCAGTGGTTAGTTTAAATGGACTGTTACAAGACCTTTAACACAACACTTACAGAGGTGGGTGAACATGTCAAACTCCATTTGCTCTACACAATCTGCACATGTCTTCAGCAGCATTTGCTCCTCTCTTAGTCTGCTGTGACACAGATATCAATTAGATAAGACTTCCGGCTTGGAGTGCAAAGCCATATGCTATGGGATTTTCAAGAGTGGCTCTCTGGCCCTGATAGATCACTGTAACCAAAAGTTATTTCATTAAAGGGGATTTTTAAGGAAAAGCAGGAAAGTCCATATTTCCTGCAGATATTGTTACAATAGGTATTCTGTGATAAGAGTTCATTCAGAATACTCTCCATCCATATATACAGTGGCGTTTTTAGGCATGGGTGTCTGTACTTCTTCATCAGTACTTTGTGTGTAATGTGTTCAAACGCTTAATCACTAAATACAATTAAATGAAAATATATGCATTAAATGCATTCAGCTAAACTTTTAAGGGCTTTTTTGACCCAGTTAAAACAGAACTACATCTTTAGATGTAATTTCATAGTTTTATTGTCTTGATACTCTTATTGTCTGAAACATTGTTATAATGTACCGCACTGACAAGACTTTCAAAAAGTTGTTAAACATGAATGTCGTCTAAAACAAACAAGTACCAATACTGTAATTACCATTACACTATTATACTGGTAAAATATATTATTTCACATATTATTATTATATTTGTAATATTTGTCAGAGCTCTACACTGGAAAAAATATGAATTTAATGTATTTATTTAAACTATAAAAAAAAAAAAAAAGCACGATTTAAAATTCCAAAGTGCACTTTTTAAATCTATAAAAGTGGCCTTTTATTTCACTAATATTATATCTGAAAGTATATTTTAAAAAAGTACACTACATTCAATACAATTAAGTGCACTTCTTTTTCATAAGAGATGGATTTCAGTGGCTAACGGCTAACATCGCTCTTTGCTCCTTTAAGTGCAATTTAGTTTTGCACTAAAAGAAAATGCAGAATCATTTTCTAGACAATCGTTCTATTTGCATTTTGCATATCATGCTGAATAAACTTTGTGAAAGCATGGACAAATAATGGACACGTAAGGCCTTTTTGAGATGTTCCCATGTTTGGTCGATCACTCCCATCTGCCTCCTTAAAAAACCCACACATGCTTGACCTTCACACATCGTAGTGACTAGACAGAAGCTGGAATATGACTACCCTTGTGAAAATAGTAGATATGCATTCCAGATAAGAGTGTACTCAAATCCCTCTTCAAGAGAACTGCTGCTTCATAGAATTTCCTTTCACTCCAGCAGGAGATCTCCACCCTTATTACTGCAAAAACACCAAGTGATCAAATGAGTCAGCCAAGACAATATAACCACAACTCCCAAAATCGACATCGGCAAAGAGAATATGAGGTTAATAAATGAGTTTCTTGGAAGCATTGTATAACATCTAACATGCATCTGTATGTGACATCCATGTCTGTGACTTTCATATAGTAAATGTTCCATGTCGGTTTGTATGCGTTCTATTGTTTACATTGCACCAGATCGCTGATCACTGACGCCACTCCTGTCTCGTCTGCTGCTTTGTGCTTTGCAAAACAGTATTTTTTTCAAGTCATTACCCTTGTCATCTTGTTGTTTTTACCTGTCAGAATGAGGCAGCAACCTGAGCCCTGAGACTACACCTAAGAGACATATGCAACAAGAAACCTGATATGTCTCTTCACACTCCACAACCAGACCAAATTCACAGGCTTTTCAAGATAGTACTTTCTAAGTATAAGCTAAACATACAGTACATGCATGGTCTTGGCAGTGTGTAGGGCCTTTTTCACACCACAAGTGTGAGATGTGTTTATTTTGGTGCCCATTTTAAGCGCTCACACCAGACACACCAGAAACGCTGGAGTGTAGGAGTTTTGCTGCATAAAGAGCGCTGCACTCAGCAGAAAAAATGCACTATAAATGTATTTATCTTTTGCAGTATTGTCTTTAAAGGAGCAATGTAAAGTAGTGGAGTGAATTACTCAGCTGGTAATGAAAGTTACAAGAAGCGACGGGCACAAAAATGACTTTCTATTTGGCTGATTCATTTATGAACTGCTTGTCTGTACAAAGTGAAACAGGCCTGAAAAAAACTGCTTAGTTCTTACAAAGCTACCAACAACAGATTTGTTCCATTCACTTGTGTGTGTGTATTCTATTTTTGTTTAGTTTGTGTTTTGTTTACTTTATTGATGATTTAATATTTTTTTTTATGTTTTGTTTAGTAAGTGATTATTTTCATTTATTTATTTATTATTTGAAAATTTCATGTGAAAAAAAATATTTTTAACAAGTCTCTGTTTTTAACAATTCTCAGAAATTGGGATTTATTTATTTATTTATTTATTTTTGTCGTTGTGCATTCTAATTTATCTCAATCAAACTGCAATTGCGGTATTTTGACTAGGGTATAAAAATATAAAAAAAAAAACGCTAACCCAGTAACACAGTAAAACATGATAACATGCTAGAAAACACATGGGCACATCGTAATCAATAAAATACAATTGAATATGAGAACTCTAAATATGAATATTATAGCTGAGAGGTAAAAGATGATTATTTTAATGAATGAATGAACGAACTTTGAACTTGAATGTGAACTTTGTGACATTATAACTTTCAAATCTGACACTTTTTGTGTCGCAGGGTGATATATTTCACATCTTTGTTTCATTTAAACCGTTTGTTTTTGAAGCGGACACATGCTTCACTAGCAAAGTGACCCCTGTCCAACAAGTTAATGCATTATTTCAGCTGTTGCCTTATTTTTTTTGGTGCCTGTTATCTTTAAGGCATTACGCAAACTGCTTCCCTCACATCTGCTAACCTTTAACATCTCAAACTCATTAGAACTATTATAAATCTGTGGTAAGTAAATTCTGTCAATCGACTAAAGTGTGCATTAAAGGCTTTTTTTCTGACTTAATTTGATCCACTAATACTAGCAGTCAATAAAAAAAAAAAAAAATTAGTGGCAAAGAAGGATAGCACGTTTCATTTCATTCTGTTAAAAAAAACGGAAATGGACCTGTTACACATTCTCACAGCGGCTATGTAACATTAACAAACCTGCAAACTTCAAACAAAGAGTGAGGATACATTATCATGTCCTTGAAAGGCCAAAGTCATCCATTTGTCAACCAAGAGAGACATGACAACAAGGGTAAACACGCCAGCTTCGGTTTGCAGACTTCTTGTGATTAACCATTAATCAAAGTAGTCTGGCATGCCAGCTTTTCTTACCCTTAGAGCTCACAGATACACCTCAGGTAAAGAGGACACCGTTCTCAAATGATCCCACGCCATGTAAGGCAATGCGACAACGTCACTTGGCAGGATTCCTGGACTAATTAACGATCACAATTTAGCACTTCCTGTAAACAACCTGGAGTCAAACTGTTCGGCAAAGTAACATGACTGGGTTTTTTAACCGCATAAAACATGACTGTAATGTGACAATACTATGAATACCACGCATCATGTGAATTTGAGGAAATATTAAGCATTTACAGGAAAACAGGGTACTTTCCTTAAAGAGAAAAAAAAAGTCTCTTTCATTTTTGGATGCTGAAAAACTATCAGCATTTCATGTTGTTTCTTTCAACTCTTTTCTATAAAACACAAACAAAAAAAGAGTTCAAGCACTAAATATATTAAGTCTGAGTTCATATACATTACCTTGTATACTAAAGAGGATATTTGTACATTTATTCACTACATTACATATAGTCATATAACAGCTTTGTGTGTAATAACTTTGACAATCATGGTATCATTCACTGTATGGAAAAGAGCAGCTTGAACTCTTTTTATGCTTGATGTTTCATAGATTTTTTTCAATGTGACAGATTTTTGTTTTTGAGCGAACCATTTCCTTATAACATTAGCCCACATATTTTGTCATTTCTGGTAAAGAGGCTCACCAAACAAAGCGAGGTTTGATTTAAGGCTTTATTTAACCAAACAAATGTTTCTAACGTCAGGATAACAAAGTCCAGAGGATGCGGTGGATAAACAGGACTACGATTTCTAAACTCAGGGTTTGTCATGGACTAATTTCTTTCCATATACAGCTCATGATGTGGGTGGACAACACTAACAACCCTGGCTATAAACACCCTAACGAATGCAGATATGTGGCGTCACTGAGTTGCGTAGCTCATGGCAGATTGCATGGGGTGAGCTGTCTACAATTAACCCATCATAAGCCAACACACACACACCCCCAACCTGAGATGAGACATTAAGCCTTTACGGGCGTCCAATGGCCTTAGATCTGAAAAGAATATTGGCCATGGGTGGAAAAGTCTCACTTAGCCCAGGAAGAACGTTAGACATCAATAAAGATGCTTTTATTATCCTAAAACGGGAAACCGTCATCGCAAAGTCTTTGGAACATTTCAAGATTTGATTGAAAGCGGCAGGAATTCAGGTCAGCTTGCAATGCAGGGTAGGCTAGCATGAATAAAAGTTTCCTAAACGGCGCGATTATGTCAGATAAGTTTGTTTTTTTTATTTGTAATCTCTGTAGGCAAGGGGACGGTTTCCATGGAAATGCAAAGTAGCTGTAAACACAGACAGGGGAAGTGAAGCAGGAAGTGGCTGACCCTGATGACGCAGTTGCTGTCTTTCGAGAGGACGGGCATGCAAATTTGACACGTTTCTAGCATGTGCTTTTCAGCGCATGTAAATTTTGCAAGTGCACAAAACAAAATGGTGAGAGATGTAGCATTTTAGAAATGCATGTTTTATATTGGTGGTTGGACATGAGTATACCGTTATAGTTGCCAGGTAACGCTCAACACAGATCAGACACTGAAACAGAGGACGACCGGTGACAGAAAAGCCTGACAGAAATCCCGCGCAAAAATTTCCCCTTCATTAAAAGCACATGCATGCCAATGTGTTTCAATCCACTCCACCCTCAGCTCAGTTTCCTCTGTCAAAACCACAGCAAGACACACATTTTTGCATCAGCCGTTACTATCGCAGTCATTGGCTGTTAGTGTAACACGAGTCACAGAGATCGGTGAAGATTACTGGCTGCCCAAGATGTCATGCCACCACTCCCCACACCCACATTACCACTGCAAACTAAAAGTAAAACATTATGTCATACTTCTGCAAGAGATATTTTAGACCTTATTGCCTGATGTGTTTTCAGTGGGATGCTGGTACAGCAAATTCATTCATTTTTTTATTTTTTTTACACCAGCCACTCACAATACCCCATTTAATGTCCTTCCTGGGCAGGGCTCCTAGTGAACCCGGCTAAATAAACAGGTGAGGCTTATGATTTCTAAATTTGGTCAATCTTTAAACTTATTTTGCACTTCTACCCATGAGTCACTTTCCTACATTTCTATACTTAGCCTCACAGTTAATGGGCCTTTAATTTAGATAAAGGGCTTTGTAAAACAACATGTTTGTCAACAAGGAAGGCTACTTGTTTTTCTGTTATTTATTCTAAATTATTATTTATAATAATTCAAATTAAACAAATAACTATTCTATAATAGAATAAGAATAAATAAAACAATATTACAATTTTATAAATATATAATTAAAATAAAATAACTATACATAATAATGATAATAATAATAATAGTCATCAACTGTCTTCCAGAATTTAGCAGTTCACCTAGCAGTTTAAAATCGCAAATTTATAATGTTGTTATTATTTGAATATTATTAAAATTATTATACTAATATAGTATTAATTATAATAATAACAAAATTAGTAAAATCCCTAATTTATAAAAATATAGCACTGATACTGATAATATAATGTAAATAGAAAAGCATGTAATTTATAATAAATATAACTACTACTAATTATTATTATTAGTAGTAGTAGTAGTAGTATTTGAAAAATAAATACTATACATAGTGTAAAAAACAAATACTAACAACAACAACAACAAGAGCAGATTAAGTATCTGAAAAAAAAACATGGTAAATACAGTACATTGAGTAAAAATGATCTATCATTGTTGTGTTGTTGGTATAGCTCATATACTGTGCTCCATTCAAGCCCCTTTTCAGTTACAAAAACAGTTGAAAACCAGTTGTGTCTGGTTCTTCCCTGTTCCCTCTAGTACTCTCAAGGGAAACCGAAATCAGCAAATCAAGTCGAAATGAGTCAGAGCTCTGCTACCAAGGTCTTTGTTTCCCAATGAGAAAAACATACATGGCAAAGTACTCAGCGCTGCCTGTTTTTGTAGACAGGGAACCCCTCGTTATATGTGGAAAGGGCCACGTCATGTCTTTTGCTCTTGGGCTGACGCTTGGCCCTCTTCCCACAAGATTGTTCAAGGACCTCAAAACAAACAGAAAACACTTAACCTCTGTAAAAATTTCCATGAGATCCAGCTGAATGCAAGAATAGCACAAGCTATAATTAGACAAGTAAATTTATATGTAACATTTTTGTTTTCCTCTAATTAAAACATGTCTAAATAGAGAGGAAAAACTCTCTGCACACTGAAACTGCAAAGCTGTGAGCTGCCTCCCGCAAATACAATCACAAAACCAGTCAAAAGGGTCAAGGTGAGATTTATACATCATCCAATATATATATATATATATATATATAATTTTTTTTTTTATTTATTTATTTATTTTGATTGCACAATATTTGGACTGAGACAACTATTTCAAAATCTGTAATCTGAAGGTGCAAAAGAAAAAAAAAGGCCTTTAACGCTGTCCAAATGAAGGTCTTAGCAATGCATATTAATAATAATAATAATCAAAAATTAAGTTTTTATATATTTACAGTAGGGAATTTACTAAATATCTTTGTGGAACATTATCTTTACATAATGTCATAATGATTTTTGGCATGAAATAAAAATATAGATACTTTTTTTTCGGTCAAACAAACAAAGAAATGTTGTCATTGACATCACACTTGCAGTCTAAGAAACCTGTCTGAGCACTCTGCATGTCAGATTAGGCAAGGCATCAGTCAGCAAAATAAATCTGTCAGGAAAACATATAGCCTATGTGTAACAGCCAGCTCTGAAACAAAAGACTGTAACACTACAACTTAATGGGAACTATTAAAGCTATGACACATTCAGTTTTGGGCCAGAAGTTCAAAATTTAGCTGAGGCTTCATGGAAAAATCTCCAGAAGCTGCTGACCCTGACAGTGACCTGTGGCTTCACACGAATGCTACAGACGCTAACTCAGAGGATAACAGGAGATTACTGTTACACAGTAAGCCAATTAAGGACCTCAATGAAAACCAGTGGATTGTAGGGTCGGTGTGGCTTTATTTAGAAGCTCAGTAGCTAGAGGTCAGACTACTAACATCTTGCAGACATATTAACCTTTCAGAAGCGTTTACGTCCTGATCCGAGCGCTAACCTATTTTCAGACGTCTGGTTGTTCCTGTGTAAACATACTGCTAGTCATATGGTGCTCCATGACCTACATCTCCTGAGGAACTGCCATCCAGCTGGACACACCCAGACCTTGATGAATGAACACTTTTACCTCCTTCAAATTAGGCCCTTCAGATCTGCAATGCAGCTAAAATTAGAGCGCTAAATGAAAACACAGGGGGCGTCGATCCTCCTGCCAGAGGATTTTCATCTCGCTTCACATGTGTTTTTGATTTTGTTACTGGGGACGAAGGGAGCGGGGTTAGTAAAAGCGAAAAACAACACAAATATGTTTCTCAGGTTTACAGGAAGTGCACAAATATCCAGGAAACGATAGGAGAGCTGGAATATAAACCCAATGACATCCTGAAGTCCAGACCCATCTAAACTCACAGACTGATAACATTTTAACTTAAACGGCTCACGGGCTGTCTAATGTAAATCCATTGGTATCAACACAATGTCACTCTAGTAAAACTTTTGTGTAAATATAATGCATCACGTTTTGTTTAAAAAAATATATGTATACACAATTATATGCTTCCCTTTTCTCCCCTTCAAAGCTCTGGTGGCACTTAACCTATTTAATGTGACATATTTTTCCATTTAACCGTCCTAGTTATGGCATTAGGACCTGGCAATGCCATGGACTTTTAGACTTATGTGAAAGCTTTATCCTATTTTTTTGCTTTTAGGAAGAGCTCTATATTTAGCACAAAAAATACTGAGCTTAAAGTACACCGTGACAACAAATCAGACCCATAAACCCATCCAAAAACGAGTGTATGGTCTGAATTATTCTAAATGTGTTCCATCCCAATCAGCCAGTTATTATGAATTTCTAAAGCTCTGTAGGCTTATATGGCAGAAGCCTGTGACTTCCTGTAATATTAGGAAAATGTGTTTATGAAGAGCATTAAATATGAAATGCACCATTTTGGTTGTTTGTGATATAAATGGAGGAATGGGGAAATTTGCTTGGCAAGAAGCACAGTACAGACTTTGCTTTTTGGCTTGAAGGCGGCCGAAAAACTTGGCAAAAAGAAATGAAGCACTTCAGCTTTCTTTGGACACTCTTCAAGCCAGATGCAAGTTCGAAGTACGGTCATTGGCATATGCCTGTGCTGTGAAAATTTAGAAAGAAAATGTCACCGCTATTTTCAAAATGATGTAATTGAAGTTGTTATTATTTGTTGGTTTCAAAAATAGCTGGTTGCATGAAGCTGTGTTTCATTTTAAGCAAAGCCAAGTCAAACTTAGTTGCACAGCAATTTTCACTTTGTTTCAAAGTAACAGTGACAATGCCTAGGGTTTTTTTTTTTACTGAGACTGAGCATTACTCAAAGGGTTTGTCACTTATTGCAATATTGTGAACAACCCAAAACAATGATGCAAAAAGTCCCTCCTAGTATCTATAATGCTAGATTATTAATATTTAAGACATTGTGTCATTGCTGTTAAGAACTGACTTTTAAAGTCTAAAATAAAATTAAATTTGCATATTTTGTAATTTAAGGAAGCATTTCAATAAAAATGTTTACTATATATTCAGAAATATGTTGTAAATGTATTCTAAAGAAGAGAAACACTATCAACTGGATTACACAAGCATTTCAATCTTAGGTTAGTTTTGATATTTTACCCGTCTTTGTTTTTAGGTTCATGATCAACATTTCTGTAAATATATTTAATTTAATATTTTAGAATGAGATACAAAAAACACAAAATATCACATGATTCATCAAATCCATTGTCACTAAATACTGTTGTTTGTAATGTGTGTATTGTATATATGTATTATGTACACATAGAGACACACAAATACAGCATATATTTTGAAAATATTAACATCCATATTTTTATATTCATATAAATTATATCAAACAAACATAATTCATATACAGTATCTCACAAAAGTGAGTACACCCCTCACATTTTGGTAGATATTTTATTATATCTTTTCAAGGGAC
>JAUCMS010000024.1:12969640-12987159 GCA_032357445.1 Enteromius radiatus
ACACCTAACAGATTCGAATGGTGTATAACACTTACTTGTGTGACCAAAGTCAACAGAGTTATATTAGTGTCTTTTGCACTGATAAGAAAAAAAGACCCCAATCACGCAGGCGTGACGGCCGACCTCAGAGGGTTAACATATAGCATGCAAAGCAGATGCCTTTTGAGTCACGCAGAGTGTGACAACAACACATCCTTACTTTGACTCAAATGCATGCATAGAGTCACACTAGATATCTGATAATTATCATGCGACTGTGCCTCCTAACATATACACGGAAGATGACTCAGTCACACATTCAGTGTGCCCACAGCATACATTTACACATATGATGCTTCATGACAAGCTCAGATTGACCAGACACCAAGATTTCCATCCACATTTTTAAGACAAAATAATACAGCAGGGTGAAATATTACAAAATATTAAAATATACAATATATAAAACATTTCCAGATTGAACTGTCATGCAGAGAGCAACAGATAATTGATGCATTAATCTTTCACAAAACAAAGGAATTTTTATTACTAGACAAAATAATACATAAAAGATTGGCAGTTGCATTGTTTTGGGGCTGTCTGACACATTTGGTGTCTGTAGAACAGCACTGAAAACCTGAGCAGATGACGTGTGGTGTTATTTTGATGGTGGTGAGCTACTTCCCTGATCGACACAAAGCGGGGGACAAAATGTTCAGAACACTAGTAGTTTCGGTTTGAAAAGCTGCACGCAAAGTGGCAAGCACAGATGTGGGCGAGCATAATACTGCTGCTGCATACTGACATATAGACATATAGTTCAGAAATATGACCGAACGACCTCACAGAAGTCTGCATTTTAACCTTTAACGTCTGAAGTGCACGTGTTTCTACATTACATAAGCAGTACGTTGGGAACTCAACAGCAGTCATCTCAGAAAAGAAACCAAATGTATACTAGTCCAAACTAGTTTTGTAGATTTGATAAGCTGTCCTACATGGGTTTCCCTTTTCCTTCCTTGGTAAATAGCCTTGTGCACGGACTGACCCTTTGTTTGCAGACATCTGTGCATCCCTGAAGGAGACAAGAGTGTACGGGAGGCCTGTATGTCACCGTATCACCAGATCAAGGTTTTGTTCCCATGTGATTTTCATCTGCAGTTTGGGGAGCTATACACTGGACCGACTGATGCAGATAGAGATACAGATAATATGAAAACACCATTGCTTTATTGCGTATTCAGCCACATCTCTCTGTCCGACCACAATGTTCTCGAGACAGATGACATTTACACATGTCAACAAACAGCAGACACTTCACATGCTTCCAAACACACCCGTAAACTCATCGTCAACAGAACACAGTTTATAGCTGTCATCTATCAATACTGAACATTCACCACAACAACCATGTGACTACAAGGTGTAGTACTTAATGTTTTGTGTAATTTCAGGAGGTCATGTACCAGGCACTGTTTCAACAAGCAACTCTCTCTCTCTCTCTCTCTCCTTGGATTAACCAGACACAAATTTCAAGAATGTGATTAAACACTTGTCTCGGCTGTTGACTGTGAACTTTTATTGTCTGACCTCGTGTGAGAGAACACTGTGTTCCAGACAATAAAGTAGGTCACACGTCGTTAAACAAAATCCTCTACCTCCCTCTACTGGATATGGGAGGTAATGCATGCTTATAAAACAATTAAATAGAAAGGACGGATCTAACAAAAATACATATCCATTCATATTCTGTACATTTTTAGCCAATTAGGAAAAATTAAAAGGTTGTAAAGGTTGTGAGATATTTGTTTTTTTTAAATTACATTATTACATTAATTTGTATTTACATGAATATGCATAGGAGTCACTTATCTGGCTTATGCTTGTTATTATCACAATATAGCGCTTTAGTTGTTCATGCATTGGAAAACTTTGTATTTAAATAAAGCAAAAATCACAAAATCTCCTCACTCTACTATTCTTCTGAGAGATGGTTATTCACTATTCCTTCAGATTCTTGACTTGAAAGAGGAAAACAAACCATGCCAGAGAGAGAGAAGTATACAAACTACATGCACAAAAGCTAGAGAACAAGTCCATCTCACAGTCCTTTAGTTCATTTGGCAGTTTGTTCACTGGTACATGGAGTACAAACTCCTGCTTCATCTCCAACAGCGAAGAGGAGACTATTGAAAGCACTGTATTTTGGCAGAGTGTCAAAAAAAGAGCCACATCTGACACTGACAGAGTGTCCAAGTTCACCTAAAGATCGAATGGCAAATAATTGCAGATGGAGCGTTTTACGAGGTTGTGAGTAGTTTGTAAGAAGTCAATCACACCTACCAAAAGTGCTGCAGAAAGCATGAAATGAAACAAATATTGGAAAACACTGACAGCCAAAAAGCTCATGGACTCAAATAGCTGTCACTGCTGCAAGAAGAGCATTTGTTGACAAACAGAAAGCTTGAAAATCGCAGCATTTATCTGAAACAGAAACATTACATATAGTCGGAGCTTGTGGGCAGCACTCTCTTTAACTGCTCTGATCTGAATACAAAGGAAGAAATACAAACAAGAAAACATCAAAAATTTCTGCACATTTCAACAATTTCAATCGCATTGTGATTGCAAACCTTTCAAAGTATTTGCTACAGATTCTCTGCATGACAACTAGCCCCAGTAATCTTATGTAGACTTTTGTTTTATGGTAAACAGAGCCTATTTGGTTCTCGTTGCTCCAAATGCACAACATGAAGACATAAACAAGTCCTCCAACAAGGAGGGGCTTAGCTGCAAGTGGGAGGGGGCTTGCCAAAGTGAAACTTTAGGTTTACTATGAAGGTGTGGCGATGGAAAGACAAGACAATGGGAGAAAACGGATTTGGATGTCTCTATTTCTCAGTGCCACTAAATTTGAACTATGTTTGAAAAATCTTAAGCCCTGCTGACAGAGTAATGATATTTAATGAGAATCATTTAGCACAAACAATTACAATATATGCAACAGTCTCAGTCATGTTAGTATCATCAGTATTTACTTGAATGAAAAATGATAAATGACTAAAGAACACTGAATCTGGCCTGAAATAACTTTTTTTTTAATTAATTTGCATCCATCCAAAATAAATAAATAAATAAATACATACAAAATCAGTAGGTCCTTTGTGTGCATTAGCCTATTATTATTTTTATTTTTGGGACAAAATTAGACTGTATCTAGTCTCAGAATTAGCTTAATTTAACAAATATTTGCCCTTTAAATCTCTTTAATTGGAATTATGCTGCACAGGCTACAGATATGTTTGGTTGCAAGTTAATCAAGAACATTGTAAAATACAAATAACTTTCTATTATAAGATACAATATTGGCTGCAATGTAATTAGCCTACAGATTCACCTCACTTTATCAGTGAGTAAAATTGGTTTAGATGTCCCTATAAGAGTCCCGATGGCACTAACATTAGTATAATTAAACAAATCTCAAGGTGTAAGCTTAAGAGTCTGCATATGTTCAGTTATCTGTCATAACACACCATAATTATAAAACCTAATCATTTTAATCAAACGGCCATTGAAATCAAGTGAACTCAGTGGTCAAATTTACAGCATGCTATAACAGGTTTTTGAAAGCTAATCTAAACTACAATACAATAAAAAAAGGATTAACATTATGTTACAAAATAATGCTATGTCTTGCTTTGACCATCTATTTGGAATAGCACTGTGATAAATGAACCAATCAGAGCCACGAACATGCAACTTCACATTTCTGCAGAGATAATTTTCTGTAAAGCTATTACGCGACACATAATTCACCTGTAATATAATATTGTAACTAAGGTTAGTACTAAAAACCAAGGAAGAATAATTATTGTAATAACATATCATAATCATTATGAATGTGTTTGTTTGCATATGCAAACCGCATCAGTTCACTTGCAGTATTTGTGTCCACGGGGAAAACAACGTTGTTTCTTAGTAGCACTAATGTGTATAATTTACACCTAGAAAAATGTAGTTGAGAAACTCGCACGTACAGTTATGCGAGGAGCAGCAGATATGTATAGCTACAAGTGAGTTACCGGGCAGATGTTCTGAAATTGGCTAATCTACCAACCCACTTGTTTAATTTCTCAGTTGGCAAAAGGTTGTCTACATGTGTAGGCACAGGCTCACAGATCTTCTCCCGTTTTGGTGCTATTTTCGGCAACTCGATGTTCCTCACCGCAGAAAATAAATGAGATCCGGTTTCATCTATTAGCAAATCTTCAGCTGTAACATGTCCTACATGTTAGCGGAGCAATTGATCACCAATTCAAGCGCACACTGACATTAATCCTGCTGAAAGCCGCCAAGCCAGCGGCGCTAATTCAACACAAAGGCAGAGACTATTTACATCCCCAAACAGTGAGCGAAATGATCCATGGTGGATACATGAATTCCCGTAACGTGATTAATGCGACCACCAGAAGACAGAGTTGGAAAATAAAGAGGCGAGATCAATACTGTCTTTATTGATAAGCTTTGCCGAATAAACTTGACATTTATCTGCTTAACGGATCTTTCGATACATCACGTTGAGAAAAATATGTTTCCACGCTAACACTATTACACTTTGAAAAGGTCATGGGAAAGAGGGGAAAAAACTCTTGAAATCTCTGTCAAATTACAGAGTACCGAGCTCTCCATTGTGCCTTTCCATTTGCCGCCTCGAAAAGCGCTTAGAATCAGGTTTGCTTACGTTTTTTTCTTTTTCTATTGAGGACAACATAGAGCCATCAAATCAGTGGCAGTTTGTCATTTTGTGAAGAGAGTGCACACGGCGGCCGGTGATTTTGCCTTGGACTAACTTAGTACGACCGCAGGTCTCGGCTTTTAGCGTGCCGAAAAAGGAAGCTTTCACCTCTGCTTGCAATCATTGCATCTCTCATAAGGGGCGGATAATGCCCTTTTCCCCTCGGCTCCAATCTTCCGCCCCAATCAAGCGCTCTTCGCCGCACATCCAAGTGGGCCCGCTGAGCGCAACCACGTCATCCGGGCGCGTTTTGCAGGAGGAGGATCAATAAGAGGATTCCACGTGCAAAGCTGAGGTGACAGGCAAGACTTTGAGAAAGGAGAGCGTGACCTTTGAGAATACAATTTGAAGCATCTCCCAAGTACGCCGAGTTAACTCTGACACCCCGCTGCGCCTGCGCTTGTGGATCATTTATTTTCCTGGACAGTAGCAATTGGGGAAGGGAGTTGATCCTGGCAAACAAAGTCAGATGCATCAATTTCAACACAACCTGCGCCTGTGCCAAAGCACCCGCTTGTTTTCCTTTTCCTTTTGTCTTTACCCATCAGCGTTTGACCGAGGGTTATTCGTAAAACACTTCCACGTCTCCTCGGATTCCAGTCTGGTCCGAAATCACTTTTGCAGAGTGCTTTCTGGCTCCTTGCATTATCTCTCTTTCAATTACAGCCTAAGGCTCATCTACATAGTGCACATTGTAGGATTCACTCTCTTAGCCCGTGCTATTACACCACAACCCTGACAGGAAATCCATAGCCGTCCAGCGAAACGATTTAGCTTCCACTTTCCTAATGCAGGAGGAACTTGCGTGTCATTTCTTTTGTGAGAACCCTGATAAATATTTTAAAGGCTAAGGCCTTGTCTGGAAGGAAGGTTACTGTCAAAGAACTCAAAATTATAACCCTATATTGGAGACAATCGATTTTTTACATATTTATTTTTTTTTCACCGGACAGCATGCCTGACATTTTCTCCCTGCTCTGCCACATCGGCGACATTTCTTGCTAATGCATTTCGTGCAATACCTGTTTTCCATCATGAAATCTCCATGTTTCGAGATGCTTTCAGAAATCATCTGTGTCATTCTTGAGCGTATTGAGCAAAGCCTGCAGGTGTTGAACACTGTCAACAGGGGGCAGTGTGACCTGCCAAATCAACAAGCAGGCCGGCGTGTCTGTGTCCCCCAATTGGTGCAGTCTTGTTTGAAGAAAAAAATACTGCATTGCATTTAGGACGATTGTGTAGCAACAGCAGGATGAAATGCCTGTGGATTTCGCACAGTCGCTGACAGTCTGTGTTGTGCGCCTCAATTTTGTTTGGACAACCTCCTCTCCATGTATAATTAACATTGATACAATTACTATTCTTTATGTCTGGAGACACGCATAAATATAAACTGGGGCACGCAGCGAGTTTACAGTGCGTTTGTGCAGGAGGTCTGCATTAATACTACACTGTAACGAACAGCTCTCATTGTACACTTCAAGGACAATCAAATTTACATTCATGCTTATTTTTGCTTCCTAAAATTGCCTGCTTGAGACACCACATAATTAGCACTCTGAAGAGTTCTGGTTGGCTGCTCCTCAGTTTCCACACGCTCATGTGCTGAATTATCAGTATGAGCAACACAAAGAGGATTTAACAGATTATCACTTGCCATTACTTGGCAAAGTAGCACTTTTACTGAGGGTTTCTAACCAATATGGGAGATGGTTTTTGCTGCGACAATTCTATAATGTAATACTGTTGTAATAAATTTTTTTAAATATTATATATATATATATATATATATATGTGTATTTATTTATTTTATTTTTATTTTTTTTCTAAATCATAAATACCGTTCATTTATAATGTGTTTTTTGTATTGTACATAAATTGTTAAAACAAAAAATGCATCAACGTATTTTGATGCACGCATTATTATTAAAATGACATGCATAAATAAATGCACATTAGTTTTTGATTGTAATATTATGTAATATAAAGCACAATATTTATTTTTTCTCACCTAAAATGCTACCTGAACTGGCTGAACCAAATCTTAAGCTTTTACATTATTTTTTTTTAAACAATTGAAATAATGATTACAGTTGGTTTACTTTTTTTTTTTTTTTTTTTTAACAAAAACTAAAACTAAAATAAATGCATTAATTTATTAATGCATACATTTTTTTGATATATAAGATATGTCTATATATTTTTAAGCTATATATATATTTCTTGCATAATTAGTTAAAACCAAATATTTTTTAAATGAGTAATATATACGTTATAAATGTTATATAGTTTACTATACTTTTATAGACATCCAGACAATCTTAATGTAAAATCACTAGATTTCGGTCTTCTCTCGCCTGAAAACGTGACCTGAATCAGCTACGCCGAAACCAAACCTTGAGCTTTTCCCAGAAAGAGACCATCCCTCATGTAAAATCATAGAGGCCTTGAGCTTCCATCTCATAAAAGCCATGTCACAGTGTCGACAGCCACACAAAAAGACACTTCCTGCAGAGATCTTACATTCTCGCGCACGCAGCCCGAATTACAAAGGAACTCCATTTGATCCTCTGTGAGGCAAGATGCAATTAGCACTAGATTTTTGCATGCAAATTGAATTACTTGTTTCCATGGGACCTTAAGACCTCAAAGACATATTCCCTCTTGTCCCTGAAGCAATGTGGGTCTGGCAGCATTAACATTTGATAAGAAGGGTCGTTTACAACTCCCAGCAGCCTGAGAGACTCAGACAGTGACCTTTCAAACCACGGTAAATTTCAGACCTTTAAGATTTGCGCTGCTCTTGTCTGGACAATCGGAAATTTCCTTTCTGCCAGCTCAAAATGCATGCCTTTTTTCTTGAAATAACTCTAATAACAGCATTAATTCTTCAACTCGCTATGGTTATTATTCATAGGCTACACAATGCATTTGGTCGAATGCTATTAGGTTATGAAGTTTGGGCCAACGCTCGGATCCTACTTCCTCGTTGCCAAGGAATCCATCTTTTGCATGTAAAGCATCACCTGACGTCTACAAAGCAACATTAGCGAGGATATTGCGGTGATTGATTTCATAACAATACAGTTGTATATCATCCTCTAGTGAAATCTCTTTAATCTAATTTGAGTGCATTGTAAAATGCTCTGCCCAGAGAGAGAGAGCAAGTGACAGGGAATAACAATCAGCTTCTTCCCAGGAGTGGGAGGCATCCAGGGAATCTGTTCTGAACAAGGCAAAAATTTGAGTAATATAATGTTAGCATATACATATTCATCACTGCTTTACATTATGTTCGACTTACAAAGACTACAACTGGCTGCATATTGCCAGCGGCCTCGAGGACAGTGATAGACTCAAACAGCAAGATAACACAATTTGTAGGGTGAGGTGTTTGTTGCCATAGGAAGAAAGATAGATAAATCATATCAAATAAATAAATAAATGCTGCAGGCAGCTGAGAATGT
This sequence comes from Enteromius radiatus, assembly GCA_032357445.1. Taxonomy (NCBI): domain Eukaryota; kingdom Metazoa; phylum Chordata; class Actinopteri; order Cypriniformes; family Cyprinidae; genus Enteromius; species Enteromius radiatus. The sequence continues at coordinate 12,977,882 of JAUCMS010000024.1, forward strand.
CTTTGGATATACTTCCTATTGGTGTGATAAGGAAATCACTGATGCTGAACCGCTTTGCCTTATGTGCTCAGAAACCAGAATGACATGTTTATTTTCCTGAGAAAGGATACGTGAGAATTAAACTAAAGTACAGTCTTAAAGTAGTGCATTTGCGGCTTTCCTCACACAAAGGATCAATTGTGATTCGTCACGACATTGGTTCTGTGGAAAACTTTGATTCAACTCGCTCTGTTCTCTGGCATCACCTCTGAACAGAATCAATGTGAAATTTGTGGGAAGTCTTGAAGCTGATCGGCTGAATTTCAGACACACAGCATCAAAAACAGAACATCTTGCTTATGGCATCTTGTCTGCTTTGCTCTAACTACGAGAGTTCAGAGCCGAGAGTCTGGCTATATTTTCACACCCTCATCTTTTTGGAATCTCCACCAATATTCTTCACTGGTCTCATAAAAGCGCACTTACAGCTTGAACTGCGTCTCATTCTGCAGCTTTTATTTGTACTTGGATTCTACAAATGGAGGTCTCTGTTTTCAGAGACTTCTTTCGGTCCTCAGTTTAGTCATATTTTCCTTTCCTTGCGCATTTCTTTCTCCATTTTCTTCCTTCCATCTTACTTTCCTATCTTCTTTCCCTCATTACTTTGTTTCCTTGCCTCATTAAATTTGTCCGTATTTCCTTAATTTTTTCTCACTCTCTTTTTCAAATTTCTTTCTTCTTTCCTTGTTTCTTTTCTCCCTTCCATTCCTTTATTCTGTTCTTCATTTCATACTTCCTTCCCTCTATCCATCACTCATTTATTTTCCCCTTTTCATCTATTTTGGATGTTTGATAACACTTCAGTTTAGGGACCAATTCTCACTATTAACTAGTTGCTTATTAGCACAACTAGTATTAACATATTGGCTGTCTATTACTTTTTTTTTTTAGCTACATATTCTGCATGACCATATTCTTCATCCCCAATCCTATCCAATACCTAAACTTAACAACTACCTCACTAACTATTAATAATCAGCACTAGTAGTATATTGAAGGACTGTTCTGTCCTTCAGTCATATTCAATCATTTTTCCCTTCCATCAATCTTTATTGGAATTACTTCCTTCATAATATCCTATATTTTGCCTTTCCTTGCTTCTCTCCTTACATCACTCATTAACTTCTCAATTAATTTATTTTCGACTTTTTCCTTTATTCTCTCCTTTTCTTTATTTCCTTTCACTTCCCCACTCTTTTCATTTCTTTCTTTCGTTTCTTTGTCTTTACACATTTATCATTCTTCCGGCATGGTGATTTTTTACCTTGTTTGATGCCAGACTCACTCATTACAGTGAAGTCCTAGAGGAACGGCACAGGTTTGCTGCCAAGCAAATGACTGCTCCCACAGCACACAGTGTTTGCTGTTCCCTCTCTCTTGCCTGTGGTGGTGTTATTGGAGTAGGTACCACAAGGACACAGTAAAAACCAAAGGATTTGTCCAACAAGCTTCAAAACACAGTCTGCCATGGCTCTGCAGAAGTTTACACAGAGAAGTCAGTACTAGACCTATATATTTATAATTTTCCAACAAACATGAACAGCAATGCGTCCAAAATAAATAAATCACAAGGGCAGCATGGGGACCTATATTCCAAACACTAAATTGGACATTGATATGCAGCACATTGCTAAGAACTAGCTAAGATTAAGTTGGGAATGGGAAAGAAGCATGTCTACTTTGTATTTGATGCTTGAAATCAATAGCCTTTGTATAAAACAGGAAATCCCCAGTTTAAAATGCTAGGGGGGAAAAAAAACAGTTTGGCATAACTAGGAATGAGCAGCCTTCAAGAGCAATGGAGATAAGACTAATGGGAATTGAGTGATGTTTGAGGCTTGATAGGTGTTGATGAAGGGGATTTGAAAAGGATACGCTAGATAGTGATCCTATATAATCTGTTTCCCTTCATATCGAAGATTTAGCCTAGCGTGATGGGCATGCTCAGGGACCAGCGCTTGCTGAAGATCAGAAATCCAGTTGCGAGACCTGTACTGTAGGCCCGTCTGTTTCAGCATGCTGACATAGTGTAATCAGCGCACTGTCAGGCAGTAAAAAGGAGGAGTAAAGCAGTCTTCTGTAGTGCTCAGCCTATGCTAATAAGCTTTGTGCGTCCTGTTTGCAGCCAGCCAAATGATGGAAAACAAGATGGCGAGAAAAAAAAAAAAAGTGCTTAATGTCACCGCCGGGTTGAAGGTATTTCTTTAACATTTCCTCTGTGGAATCTCTGCAAATTTACCAAGTGCACACTCTCACTTTCTGGTGAGATTAGGTGGCTGTCGGAACCATCCCCGTCTAATGACAGCGCTTTAATGAGCGGTCATTTCTCCCCGGCTGCTCGCTGCTTGGGGGGGGGGTTGTGAATGAGCTCGGGAGGGAGTCAGGGAGACTGGGACTGGCTCTCTGAAATATCCCCTGATGGAAGGGGAATGGATGTTCAGATACAGCTCCCTGGGCAACGGCGTTAGAGCCACGTCTCGGCTCTACAAGCTGTGTGCGCCAGCCCTCTCCGACTTGAAGTTTCTCCGACCACAGCGAGGCCAATTAGGGGTGCGCTGTTGAAAGAGCAGCAATTATTCTTTCGCACGACACGCATGGCTCCCGCATTCCACCCATTATTATCTCCTGGCTCCCCCTCTGTGAAAAGCTGGCAAACTCTTCACGCATCCCTACTCCTATGAGCTTCAGTGAGTCTGGCTGTCCAAAGCTGGAGACCGGCAATGACAGCGTTGAGGTGTCTGGGCTAAAATAGGGCATGAAATAAAAGCAAGCAAGGGAGTGATTAGGAGAAGACCAGGGAAAAGACAGTGCTGGTTTCAGTCGTTGCCTCCTGCTTGCAGAACATGCCTCGTTCAGATTCACAATAATTGCTTACTCCACGTCAAGGCACTATGCAAGCTGAGGCACGAGAGATTAAAGATAAGCTGTGGTGTTTTACGCCATGAGCGCAGCGATATGCAGATGGCTTCTAAAGCCGTCCTTCGAATGAACCGTGCACTGCAAAAGCTCATGGTACGCCTCATCCAAGATGGCACATTTCACCGTAGGAGCTTCTACACCCTTGCGCTGGGAGTTACATCTGCCTTTGGCACTGACTCCCCGTAGTCACCCTATCTTCAACTGAGTCATACAAGTAGACAGCTGAGGGGCTGGAATCAGAGGCCTCCTGTGAGGAGGTTGCTTGGGGAAATGTAAAACAGCTTGTTAATACAAGACGAATCAATCAGACGCATTACGTAGATGTAACTTGATGGTAAGTAGCGAATGGAGTGACGGCGAGCAATTAGTTTATGGCTTAGCGCTCGAATCCTGAAAAGATTTCACCTTGTCTTCCTCTGAAGAACTCCTGTAGCTTCTTTCATATCCTCGCCTCAAAACAAAATTCATGTTTCTCCTTTAGATAGAGGTATTGATGAAAAATAAAGCTAGTCTCCGTGAGAGGGTTTCCAACGGTGGTGCAGAATAAGATACTCCTCAATTCACAGTGACCTTTGAGCTTTCAAGTCTTTGATTTTTTTTTCTCCCTCTTTTCAGACAGTCAAGGATCCACTCTGTTGGTGATATTACTGGGAAGGCTAGATGATAATAAAGGAAATTTTGATGGGGTGCACAGCCTGCTTTCTTCCCTCTTGTGACACCGAAAAAAAAAAAAGTTCCGTGACTGAGCAATTCACTCCTTTCATCTTGGTCTGACACATCTTGCTAGCTTTTAGTTTATTCACTCAGGAATCATCTTCTGGCCGCCAAGAGGCGTAGCTGGACTTCACCGCTTCATGGAAGCAAACCGCGCTCTCTCTTTGACCTGTCTGAGCGGTTATTCTTTTGAAATACTTTTCCAAATAGCGCAGCGCTCTGTCCACTGACTCAAACCCTGAAACCCAATCATTGACAGCAGAGAACAACAAAACGTTCCCAGGGCTGTCATTTACAACGGACACACAACCACAGAAGCTTGTTTTACAGCTCTTTTGAGATAATCAATGAGTGACTTGGCAGCGCCGAGGTCCTATTCAGGCACATTTCCCACTCGCTCCTTTCCTTCCTCCATCACGATCCTGTCCTCGCTCTGTCTCTTGAGAGATTGTTCTCAAATAAATTGATTTGACGGTATTGCTGTGTTTGATAACATGAGAAAGCCAATGAAATCTGTCAACACGAGCGCCATCATCCAGTGTGCCTTCATTCACAGCCCTGCTTAAATGATTGTTTATTACTAAGACTAATTTAGTTCAACAGGCAACTACACATGCTGTAACCATTCCTACAGATGCCAGGAGATGGAAGACAGTCGGGCCAAGATTGCGCTGGGAGACGGATAGCTTTTAACGTTTAGATAAGGGAGACATGCTGAAATAAGTCACAGCCATCTAGCAGACATAAAATCGAGTGGCACTGCCCAGTCCTGTCACACAGCGACTCAGGATAAATTGATGCGTGGCCTGTCCACTGGGGCTTCTAATTGTATTTTCTTTTACGTGGTAGGTTTTGTCAGGGTGCATCTGTCATGTATGACATCTGTAAAATGACAGCCTTTCTCAAGTGCAGAAAGGAGGCTTCTGGGTCCGGGAGATCATGATACCCATGATTTTTTTGCTCAGACACCACTTCAGTGGTTTTTAACCATGATGAAACACACCACGGATGTTTGTTTTCTTTTTAACTGATAAAGTGTCATATTCTCTTTTTGGCCATCTACATCCGTGCCACAGAAGTCTGTGAAGGCTTCCGTTTGCTCTTATTTTTCATTGTCACAACATAAACGTCATTTCTACATGCTTTTGAACGAGCGTGTTACATTCTGAAAGCAGTCTTTTTAAATACTAGCAATTTTTATAGCGACATTTGATGACAAGGTACATACTTAACGTCAACAGAAAAAAGAAGGCTTACGTCTGTATGTCAATTACAGAATATTACCGACACCAAAGCTCTGAAATAACACACTTTCACAGCCATTACAGTATTGTGCACTTTTCTGTGATTTTCATGTTCATATTTTACTAACACAGCAACCTGTTTAAAAAATGGCACCAAACTAACATAACCCTTGCTGTGACTGCAACATAAACGCAATATTTTCAACCGAGGGCAGTATATAGAGTTCAACTGTACAGTGGAGACACGATAATTCAATACAGTAGAACTGCAAAGTTATATCTGTATCTCTTAGTACTCCACCTGTCATTTGAAGTGGCACTCTTCCAATAGTCCAAACACAGCGCCCTAAACCTCTGAACTAAGTCTGAATACATCTGACTTTCATCTCTGGAGTGCATGAGCAACACCACACTACAAGAAACATGCTAGAAAGAGAAACATAAGACTTTTGGAAGAAAAGAACAAGCAGAATTGTATGCCGTCTACAGCACTGTCACAGCTTAAAAACTGGCTGGTTTTCACTTTTTACTTGGCTTTACATGCATTTTCTGTTTCATAATAAATGGATTTAATAATTACAGCATAGTGCAAACTTTTATGTATGTGTGTAATTCTACTGATTTTATTTTTGTCTTAAAATCCCATTCAAAAAAAGATATGGTCCATACCGAATGAGATATATTGATCGAATCCATTTCATCCTCAGTCATGTTTGTTCTGTCCTGAGTCATTCTTCTCTTTATCATTTATTTATTATTTGGATGATTTGAAATGCATTAAAAAAAAAAACAGCTATGCAGTCACTTCATTGCCAACAGTTATAGAGTTACAGAGAACTGCAAAATAAACCCAGATGAGTTATTACATGGATGTTCACTAAATAAATACATGGAAATGAGACATTGATTGTTTTGTTTTGCTTTTAACTCCCTTCTGTATATTTTCTAACAGGTTCAGAAAATAAAAAAATATACAATACAAACAGTCTAAGACTAAATTAAATACATTTGCGGTCACTGCAATGTATGCAACTTCTATAAATAATACCCAAAATCAACACTGCAATAATTTTAAAGTACCTTTTAAATGTATTACACAATGCCACTTTGGCTCAGTGTCCAACAATGAGCTGTGGGCCGATGCTATAATTACAAAAATCAATCTCATTATCCTAAATTATTACACAGCCCAGTTTTTTCTTATTGGCCAGCCTCATAAATTGTATTTCTGCACACTTACCACTAAACTGACCGTCCCAGGCAAGCAATTTCCTACATGGCTGCGGTGGTTTCATGTCTCGCATATCACCCTGCGGCCTCTTTCTCCTCACATAATAAAATAATTTCAACTTAAATCAATATTTGATGTCTAATTATTTATTTATTTGACAGGTAGCCATGTAATAAGCTGGATAATGTAGAGTCACCCGGTCACTATTCAGCGTGATACAAGACTCCTGTTTATCTTACAATAATGACCTTTACAGAAAAACTATATAAGTGCATGTAAAAGCACTGCAGTTTATGAACTAGGAGCTTTGCAACCTCCCAAAAGCTTCTGGGGTAAATAGAGGGGGAAGAGGAGAGATGGAGAGGTTAAAAGAGAGAGAGGGAAGGGCGAGAGAGAGAGATTTATGTAGGAAGAAAAATTACCTTTGTCGCACAGAAGGACAGTGGTAAATGGTGCGTCATTCTGCAGTAATTTACAAATCGCGGAGTGGAAACAAAATTAGATTAAGAGGGTACGTTGAAATGGACCTGCTAAACATCACTATTAATTACACTGTTGTCAAGGGCGAAAATTATTTATTTTCATGGCAGAGGGGAAAACAAAGGCTGTTGGTGGGTTTAAATGGGTTTACAGACATTTTTCACTTGAGCAACCTCAGAAAAAACATACAAGGAAAACATAGATTTTCAATTAAAGGACACTAATGTGTACATTACTACTGAAGCAATAAACTTTCTGACTTATGGTGAGCAGCAAGAACAACAAAGACGCCGCAGCTTTACGACTCATTGCAGATATTAATGAGCAAGAAAATGTGGCTTTCCGCAACTCCGAAGATCAACCATTTTGGATGCTTTCCATTAAATTAGTATCTTCAGCTGTCTCAATTCAGTCATGCATAAAAGGACATGTACCACCCTCACTCAAAGAAAAAAAAAAAAAAAAAAAAAGTCACATCTGGTTAAAAAAAAAAAAAAAAAAAAAGGAGATATCTTGCCTCTCAGACCTTATATCATCTTCACATTCCTTTTGTTTTCTAATTGTAAAAGCAGAAGAGAAACTCTAGTAGGCTGTCAGAGCGATGAAGATCTCACGCTGACAGCGTGGTGAACTTCTTCGCGAGCTGGTCTGTCCAATTCCAGCCCGAGCGCCGCTCATTAGGGCACGTCTGCGCAGGCACCCGGTCCACCCCGATGCAGGCATCCAGCGGGGCATCTGGCAGGGCTACACTTCAGGTCAGTCTATCTGAGAAGGGAGCGCATCAGCGGCCACTTCATGGATGGCACGCTGTCTGCGGCTGACAGCTTGTCATTTATCACAGCTGAGCAGTGGCGTCAGGTGGGATCATGATTAATTTCACTTTACCACTTTCAGAAATAAGCCCTATAAATCATCTTAAGCTCTGTGCGCAAGTTTTGTTGTAGCCACATGACAAATCTTCACCACATCCCGCTCCGCCTCAGCGGCCTACAATGGGTCCTGCCACACGGCGCACAAAAACCAGCCAGCGATGGCCAGGAAGGAGAGTGACATTTCGTAAATACCCTGAAGGATTATTAAAGCAAGACAGCTTCAGTTAAGAGCCCACGGTGACGACTGAAGAAACCGCATTGTCCATTTGTAAAGATAAATGCCTAGCGGTCTTTCTTTACTGTCCATCTGTTTGTGGCTGAATATTTTTAGCTTCAGCTTTATTTGGCGTTCTTATACGCGCTAATGATATAGACGTGCCATTGAGATGTAAAACAGACTCTTCGTAAGTCAAGAGTTACCGTGACGTCTTCAGCAGCGCAGGTGGCGGCGTGCCAATCCGTCAGTGTGCTTATTAACAGCTTTTATATCACTTTAGTCAGATGTCTTGGAATATGAGCTAAAATTGTGTTCTGCTTTCACAGGGTGAGTGCTCCAGTCATTTTAAAAGCATGTAATTGATGCCCATGTCACATCTAAAGTTATCATCTTCTGCTGAGATGCTGTTTCCAGCTTTGGATGCCATGCTACTTAATTAAGTGATGACTTTCAAATTTAAATCAGATCGCTTGAAACGCATTGCATTTTTTTCTCCTCTTTAAAAGAGCCTTGACAAGGAACCGATTCACTCAGGAATATATTCGGTAGCCAAGCATGATGCTATCCCTTAATCTATTGTCCACCGCCTCCATATCTCTTTTCCGGATGGCGGGTAATACTTCAGGATGGATGCCCTACATGCTAGAGTAATGTGACACTTAAACGATTTCCTCATAAGGCCCAGTGACAGATAGCGGAGGGTAAACAGCTGCTGCATGTTACATTTTCTGTCTGCTCTGTCTGCATTTCAATGGTCGCACTTTGCTCCAATTTATTCCCATCTCGGAGATATAGACCGTTTCCAACTGTGCCTAAATCCATATTCCCCAATAACACAGTATGCACTTCCCTGGTGAACTCGACAAATGCCACACAATCAGGGCTCCCCAGCTGCTAAGCTATGCCCCACAACACTTTGCTCAGGCACAGAGGCAAGTGAAGCTAATCGATTCCAAGGCTGTGCCTCTCAACCAAATGTAGTCCTGTTTCTAGGACGTAGTCCCTGAAAAGGAACTCTAGCTCAAAATTACACACATCGCATGGAAAGAAGGGGAAAATAAAAACGCTAGATGAGAAAAAAAAAATTGTTTTTCTTCTTTTCACTCGAGAATAAAGGCAGAAAACATTTTGTATGCAACAGAAGTGGTGGTTTTGAGCACTTTGTATAATTTCCTATTAAAGTGAAAAAGTTTGCATGGCTAAATACAATATGGTTGCTAGTGTTGTCATGACACTGGAATTTCTAATTTACAGAATGTCAGAAAAAATTGTATATATACTGTATATATGTATGTATATATATACACACACACACACACACATATATATATATACACACATACATACATACACGCAGTGGGTACGGAAAGTATTAATTAAATTTTTTACTCTTATATTGCAGCCAATTGCACTGACGTTCTTTTTTTGTCCTAACTGATGTACACACAGCACCCCATATTGACAGAAAAACACAGAATTGTTGCTATTTTTGCTGATTTATTAAAAAAGAAAAACTGAAATATCACATGGTCCTAAGTATTCAGACCCTTTGCTCAGTATTT
>JAUCMS010000024.1:12993899-13004309 GCA_032357445.1 Enteromius radiatus
CGATAGATAGAACGATAGAACGATAGATAGATAGATAGATAGATAGACAGAGTGACAGAGCGAGTGACAGACAGACATATCGATAGATAGAACGACAGACAGACAGACAGACAGACAGATAGATAGATAGATAGACAGAGTGACAGAGCGAGTGACAGACAGACAGATCGATAGATCGATAGATATGACATCGGACAGACAGATAGGTTCAGCTGGCTGGTTAACTGATCGATTTATTCGCTAGACACATCCACAGGCACAAGCTCCCACACAAACAAAACCACACATGAACCATCCACATGCACATCCACTAACGTCTCAAACAAAATCTATAATCAAGATCCTGTGCTCCACCCCCTCCAGTGAGGCCAATTGGTATTCTGGGAGATCCTCAGCCCCCTGTTGCGTTCCCAATCTCCAACCAGAAAAGAGAGAAAAGAGGTCACTAAGCCCTAGGATGGAAGATGCCTGGCGATGGATTAATGGCTGGGAGAACAAATGAAGTCTTGGAGAGAGTTTATATCTTTCAATACAAAGCAGAGAAGTGGATGGCTATTTTATTTTATACCGGTCTTCTGCACAGTTTGCCTGCATTAGCACACCTGACTTTCACCATACATGAGGAGGAGAATAAGGTGAAATCTACTTACTGCATTGAAATGAGGTAACGCACATCTTTCGAGTGAAATTGAGTGTTGTTGGCAGTACAGTGGAGTGGGGCTATGATTGAAATTGGATTGCGGTGTAGGATGATAGTTATTTTTAACACAACAAGCACAAGGTACGGCTGGAAATATTGTAGCAAAGAGGTTGAAATAAGACCAAAGAAAAAAAAAAGATATGGAAAAAAATATATAATGCATATTTTCTTTTAACAGCCAGCAAAACAGCTTGCAATTACTAATTTAACAAGCAAAACATGCCCTAGTTTGCACAAAACAATCATATGAGCGTTAACTCCGACTACTGCAATAAAACAACACCAAGCAACAGTAAACAGAAATGCTAATTCTATTCATTATCACTAAGAGCCATTTCTATTTGCATATTCGATGTCCCACAGTCCAGGTTTGACTGGCATATCCAAATATACCGCCAGAGAGAATACAGCCTCAAGGGCACTGCTCACTGGCAGATGCTACAAATACTGTAACAGACAAAAGCTCTGTCGATGTTGTGTAACGTGAATAACAAAGCAATAGGGTATGCTTGGGCTAAAGGCCTCTGGGGTAGAAAAAGCCCTTTTGATTTTGTTTTCCTTCCCAACTCAAAACCACACACAGCTAACCATCACACCATCACAGCGCTTTCCTAAACTCTTTGTTCATCTATGTGCTCTGTAAAACAGTCCTGATCCACGAGGTCATTGCAAGATGCCTGAAAGCACAAATGTAGTTGTTGAGACAACTCTTAATATTTAATGAAGGTGAGCAAGCATAAGCGTATAATAAACCGTTAATGATGAATAAATACTGTAACAAATCTATTGCTTATTGTTAATGCAACAGTTTTATTAAGTGTTACGGATTAAATAAACAGTGTTGTTGAAAGGACCCCACGGTTGTCATAAAGGCCATCAAAAATGCTGTTTCAGTGAGAAGAAAACACAGAATACCTGTAGTGCAATAAAATTGTTTTCCATAACTGGGAGTGAATAGATTTGCTGTGAAGTATGTGTAAAGTGAGCTCACATTGACTGCTCCATTCACAGAGATTCAAGTGTGAAATATGCCTGCCCTATAGTACACTACAGCTCCAGGTTCAACACCATACTCCACTAAATGCAAAAGGTAAAAAAACTCCACAAAGTTATAAATGACAAGATTTTCTACAGCCTCTATTAAGCTAGGTAATGCTAATGTATAAATGCGCTACTGTTGATTTTTTAATTCAATCAGTTAGTCATTCATAATACATTACTAAAAAAATATAACTTGAAATGTTACAATTCTACAAATCTCAGGTCACTATGGTTTCTTAATGTTTTTAAAGGGGCCATATAATGCGATTTCAAGTTTCCCTTTCTCTTTGGAGTGCTACAAGCTATTTGAGCATAGATAAGATGCCTAAAGTTGCAAAAAGTAAAGTCTCAAAATAAAAAGAAGGCAGAGCTATTATTCTTCTGACTCACAACCTGCAAGTAAGTTACATTTTCTTATTAAAAGAATCCGCTTGTATGTAAAAAGACAGTACTAAATAATTAAAATACACAAAATAATGTACTTTTTAGCAACATCATATGACCCCTTTAAAAGTCTTAGATGACGTATTTGATCAAACATGCAGGAAAAGCACTACAATTTTAAATATTGTATTACAAAGTAGTGTTATTTTTATATTATAATATTTTTATATTATTTAATTTTCAGCATCATTACTCCAGAATTCTATCACGTGATCCTTGAGAAATCATTCTAATATGCAAATTTACTCTTATTAATGTTGAAAACAGCTCTGAGTTTTCTCCTGTAATGCTTGAAGAGTTTGGAGAACACCTGATAAGAGGAAAGAGACCATTCCTTCATCCAGAATCACTCCAGACCCTTAAGATCACCAGCTCCATGATGCTTCTCCTCTTTAGTTCACCTCACTCAGGGTTCAGCTCAGAGGACTGAGACAGCCATGGAAAAAGCTTCATTTTGTGCTGAGTGACTAATTCACTTGTGTTTATGTTGATGTTTGTTTTGGATTATTGTCCCAGTGGAAGACCCAACCATGGCCCATTACAAGATTTCTAACAAAGTCAGTGAATTATTGATTTTTATATGTTGGTATTTGATAGAATCCATGATGTCATGCATCCAAACAAGACGTCCAGGACCTCCAGCAGAAATATAGACCCACAACATCAAAAACACAGCAGTATACTTCATTGTACACATGGAAAACTTTTTATCCCTGTGTTCACCAAACCCCGTCTTGAGTGTTTGCTGCTAAAAAACATCTGATCATCAAAGAAGTCAGTCCCAGTTGTAGTTCCAGTCCTGTCTGACAGCTGAACATGCTGGAGATTGTTTTTGGATGAGCGAGGAGAGTTTTTCTTAAACCCTCCTGAACAACATGTGCTGATGTAGGGGCTGTTTGACTATTTCTTTCTTTTTAAGATTTTCTGACCCTGAGACTCAACTATTTTCTGCAATTCTCCAGCTGTGGTCCTTGAAGAGTCTTTAGCCGCTCAAACTCTACTCCTCGCCGTGTATTAGTATGATATAGACACACGTTTCCTAAAATTTTATGTCGATTGGAAATTCTTAATTATTTCCTAGATAGTGTAAATGGACATTTTCACTGCTCTAGCTCTTTTCTCAAAGCCACTTCACTAATTGGTGAAGCTCACTTATCTTTTGCAGCATATAAGAAATATTATTAGTTTTTTCTCATTGTGTTGATGATTAAGAGATTTTGTACTTTGTTTTCCTTCCTATATATATTTCTGTGAAACAGAAAGCCAGGGCTGGATATTTTCATATTAAATCACCCTGATGTGCTCAAAACTGTGAATATGAATATACTTAAGAGATAATTTACTCAAAAAATTGCAGGGGTGCCAATACTTGTGGCCAAAAAGGAAGAAAAAAAAAAAAATAAAAATCACAATGAGATTTTCTCCCCATTTCAATTGTTTTAATTTAATGATAGGTTAGAATTTTGTCCTTTTTTTTTGATTGAAAGGATAAACAATGCAGATTTATTTTCACAGTCACCTTTGCTCAGATTTACATACTGTATATACATGTATTCATTTATATTCTTATATTTGATATATATACACAACACATTTGTCTTAAATACTGTATATACACATGCATGCGTTTGTATTTATACATAATATACACACAAATATTTTGTAAAAAAAAAACAAACAAAAAAAAAAACGTATTTTTGGACGCAGAAGGTAAAATGCTTATTAAATGCTATTTGGCATTTAATAACCCCACAAATAAATTAAATTGTTACATACAAAAACTCAACTGTCAACATGCGTTATATTCCACCCTCACATCATTCGCTCTCCGTCTCTGACTCACGTTAATCTATATTTTAAGTGTGTATAAGGCAGAGCTAAAAGACCTGCTGTAACATGGAGTGCCAGCACATCTATTCAAGGCAACTTTTAAAAAACATACAATCAATACATCAGGGTGATGAACTCCCAATCAATAGCATTCGGTGGCGTGGAATGGAATTGAAAAAGCAGGTATTGGGAGATGTTTTATTATCTGAGCTGGAAGCTCAAAGTTGCACTGTCCAAGGAGACCCAGATAAGAATACAATAGCAGCTCGGGCTGTCAGCAGAGGTCATACTCCAGTGAGTTGAATTCTGCCCGTAACTCCTAAACTAAAGTTTCCTCATAACCACATGTTTGTGCTCACCGAACTCCTGTTGAGAATCTTTTAAAAAGCCAGCTACTTTTGTCGAAGCTGCACATATGTGTCGAGTGGTGCTTCAGATGAGTGTTCTAGTTTCTCCTGCACAAGCTGCTAAAGCCTTTAGTCCACGAGAAGTTGTGAGGGAGGGAGTGAAAGACGAAGGCTAGCTACAGCGCTAGCCTTGACTCCAGAGTATACCCACGCAAGAACCCATAGAGAGAGCCTCGGGACTAAGGCTGCAAATCCAGCCTGATCCGTGTGACCTATCCGAGCTTCATACATCTCTCTCATCTGACCATGGAGGGAAAGGGAGGGCCTCTGGCATGCTGCGGTGTGTGGCCCACTTGCACTTACTTGTTTAATTGCCTCAGTGTCTTTTCCACACGCTCTATGCGGCCTCTGCCCTGTACGCGAAGATGCGTTCGCTGTGATGGTGCTGCGAAAACCGAGCGTGGTAATGTCATTATCTGTAGGACTTTTTAGCAACTGTCAAAAGCCAAAAATACTGCATCTCTCTGGCAGGATATCCTGGAGTGCAGCTGATTATTTGTTCTTCTATTCGGCTCACGTTGGCCTAGGAGCCAAAAGCTGAAAAAAGAGGCACATCCAGCATAATTTACTCGTGCTCACTGAACTGCGCAGCAGAGAGCGTTTCTCCAAATGTTGGGTCAATGATCTTTAGCGCTATATCCGGATGGAATTAGTTTTCTAAATGATTTTTTGAGTTGCGGTTGTTAATGAAGAACGCTAATTCAGACGGGATCGGGATCTTTAGTTACTATTAAAGTGGGAGTTTGCATCTGGATGTGGGCGTTGTGGAAGGTTGTGCACATAACTGAATATTGTATAATCATATCATTATAATCAAGAGGAGGAATTAATCAGGGTGAGGATCATACCTAATGCTGCTGTTAATCATTCAATAAAATGGTTCAATAAAACACTATAATAATGTCTCATTTGTTCATGTAAATTAACAATGAGCAACATATATTTTTATATTTTTTTATTGTTCACAAAATCAGATTTAATATAAAATATTATTATTAATAATAATAATAATAATAATAATAATAGTACATTTGTAAGTTAATGAATATTGTAGAGATTACACAGATAATAAAATTGACCGTTTATGAATGCAGTCAAAGTATTGTTTACATTACGTAATGTAGTTAGCTAATGTTAAGAAATAAAACCATATTGTAAAGTCCTACCAGTAACATCCAAGAAATAATAATACAATTTAAATCAATTGTTATATAAACAAATGCCTGAAAAGCATATAAAAATAAATAAATAATTAAATAAACGGAAAAATAAATAAATAAAAAACACCCACCCACCAAAAGATTAAAATTATGCAAAACAATACTTGTTTATAATAATAATTGTTTTATTTTTATTTTTTGAAGGATGAGAGAAAATTATCTGACTATACCCCAAATCAGTTTCTAAAAGTAAATAAGTAAATATATATATATATATATATATATATATATATATATATATATATACGCACGCACACACACACACACACACACACACACACACAGACCTATATTGCAGGTTGTACAGGACTTGTTCGATTTGGATTGGATTCAAAACTGAAAGTACAATACATAGGTGAAGCACAAACTCCTGTCCGAATCAAGCTCCTTTCTTCTCCACTTTATTGCGAGAAAAGTTAGTGAAGCAGGAGCAACAGAGGAATGGATTAATCCCATTGTTGGGCTTTAGGCTCACCGTGTCATATTAGTCCAGTCTATTTGAGCCAGCCCTCGCTCTCGCTTGCCAGCGAAGAAGCAGATGGCTTGGACACCACACATCCCACAGGAGGCGAGCTCGGTTGCGTTTTCATCCCTTCCTTCAGTTCATGAGGTCATTCAGGTGGATCGAAGTGTAATTGGCAACATGTTGGCAAATGAGAACACTAAGCTAGCGGGGTAACATTCGTCCAGACTTGTAAATATCAAATGAAAGTGAAGAGTGAAATTACCTGTCGAGGGGCTTCTCTTCATTAAATACCATCTGAAACGTAACACAGATACTAATGGGTGCTGCAGCTATGCAGGATGATATCAGAGAGAGGCATACATCAAGAAACAGATTGTTAATATCAACCGTTTCATCTGGCTGATGGTGAAATAAAGGCCAATGGAGCTTGCAGTAACACGGCGCGACATGGAGCGCCGTCTAATGGGACGAGCAGTCTGCGCTGCACGAACGTAATGGAGTGAGACGTCATTTTTCACCAGGGAGCATGACGAATGTCAAGGTGCTGCAACATGCTATTTGTAAACGCAGTGCTGAGACATACCCTGATTAGCCAAGGTTAGGCCAGGACAAATCAGACCGATTGCCTCGCTAACACTGAAAGATTCCACCAAAAGGTGCACGAGGCGATTGCAAGTAATTCATTTTCAGAGAGTCAAAGATTTCTGGCGACGCTGCTAACGCGATGTGGCCGTCCAGTTATGCAACATGGCTTCATATTAAGTGGCCTTAACTATTATGTGCTTACACCAAAATACAAGTGCAACACTTCTGCTGCTATTGCCGTGGGATACGGGTAAGGTTAGGGCCAGGTTTGGTAGTGTGGGTAGGTTAAAGAGTGCTTTAGGGTATAAGGGATGGGTCAAGTGTAGTTATAAATGTACAGAAAATAAATATATAAATACAAAAAAATAATTACGGATGTAATTACACATACAGTATATATATATGCATGTACTGTATGTACAAATACATATACATAATATAATACAGTACAATGCAATACAATATCATATTTGCTTCTTAATATATATTTAACCTATTAAAACCAGAGGAAAAAAAGGTTTTAGGTTTTTCCCCCATGTCTTTACATTTTAGATATTATTTAATAATATTATATATTATTTCTAATAACATTTAATTCCTAAGTTAAGCTATGGTGATCTAATTTGCATATTATTATGTGTCTTTTGGGGCAACATGTAGTGAAAAAAGAAGTGTAATAAAGGGAGTAATAATTTACATGATTAACATAATAATATATAATATTTAATAGAATATTGAAATATAATTTATTTCACTATTCATTTGGCATGTCTACCAAATTGCATAATGAACATGCTTTTAGTCCCGGTGTCCTCTTATGAGGACATGTATGAAAATCAACATCCTGTTTCGTAACAGAAAACCATATTTTGGCTTTTTGAATCCCATACCAATTACATCAGATGTTGATTTATAACACACAATTAAAAAAATAGACACATTTAAACAATAATTACAAAATATTTAGACATTTGTGAAGACCAAGAGGAGGGAGTGATCATGATGAAACATTTGGTATCTCTGAAAAGCCCTGAATGTGCACACACACACACACACACACACAATATTATATAGTGCTGTCAAACAATTAATTGCAATTAATCACATCTGAATAAAAGGTTTTTCTTTACATAATGTGTTTTTATGCTGTGTTTAATTATGTTTTTATTAAGACACATGTACATTATATATTCTGAAAGTATTTACATGTAAATGCATTTATATATTTATTTTCTTATATTTGATATTATATCTAAATATATTTAATATATAAACATAAATTTTTCATTAAATATATACATGCATGTGTTTGTATTCATATATACTTAATAAATACACACAGTACATACAATCCAGCGCCATCATGTATGCTGTTGTCTGCTGGGGAAGCAGTCTGAGGGTGAGAGACACTGACAGACTAAATAGAATTATTAGGAAGGCCAGCTATAGGAGCATGTTCAGCAATAGATTCCGACTCCCACGATGCACCACTGAGAGACATAGGAAATCATTCCTGCCTGTCTCAATCAAACTACTGAACTCTGAATTATAAACTGTCATTGCACATTGTCATACCCTTTACTATGTAAGGTTTTTATATAATAGTTACATGTTCTCTTTGATATAACTTAGGGATCAAATTGCTATGAAGGTATTTTGATATTTATTATTTATTTACATTTTTATCTGGGATTTTAATTGGTCTGTAACTATATAAGAATTTCCCCTTGGGGATAAATAAAGGAATTCTGAGTCTGAATCTGAATTAGAGTGTGGCACCAGGTTTCTTCAATACTGAACCTTAATTTTCACAATATTTAGGGTTTTCATTAGTTGTTAGTTATAATCATCAAAATTAAAATAAATAAAAACTTGAAATATATCAGTCTGTGTGGAATGAATGTATACATTATACAAGTTTCACTTCTTGAATATTCTAATTATATGACCAGCACCTATAACTGATTGGATGAATGATTGATGAATGGATGCTTCTATAATTGTGGGTACATTTGGTGTCCCCACAAATACAAAGTCAATTTTTTTTCTACTTTTTTTTTTCCAAATTGTAACATTCTTTTGTTATTTTAGTGTATTTATTATTGTTCTTTATGAATTACAAGTGCATTCTATAACAATATAATAATTTATTTTAAAAGTGGCTTAAATAGCTAAAAATCATGATTTCTTCTCGTCCGCATTAGTCAGTGTATTTTTTGTGATCATGTATCAATCAAAATATTTTATTGTACTTTTCTTTTTGACAATTAAAGAATGAGTCACACATATATATATGGAGAGAGAGAGAGAATATTCAATTATTATTAAAATAAAAAGTAAATGGAAGTAAGGGGGAACTATGGATGTAACTGTGGAAATAAAAGAGACAACAACATAAGAAATTGAAATCAATGTGGGAAGGAGAAGAATAGAACTAAAAAATGTATTGAAATTAGAATATGGAAAATGAATATGTGTGTGTGTGTAGTATAAATGTAGAATAGTATGTAAAATTTGAAAAAGGAAATGGGAATAAATGTAGAAAGTGATTTGACTACATACTGTAACATACCGTTCTATGATAATATGTCATGTTGTGTATGGTGAATAATTTCTCCACATGTAAGGTAATATGTAAGTTTTTGATTTCTTTCAGCATGTCCATCAGTGAGAAAGACGTGTTGTGTTTTATGATGAATGTCATCAGTCAGCAGGCGGCCAGGCTACATTACAGCTGTCGATGGTTTGTAAATAGCTTTCAGAGGAGCATATTTTTCCCACCGGGAAGTGTTTTTCATACAAGATCAAGGCTGGTTGGTGCTCGATGGCCCGAGGGAACATTTTACAACCCAGCCTTTCTGTGCAGTAACTTAAAGGTGCGATTTAGTTTTAACACTGTTGCTGTGACGACTGGCTCCAGAGCGGCCCTTGAGCTCACAGTGACCACGAGCCAAACCAAACCCACACTCCACTGAGGCTTTTATATTTCTTCATGTAAACATACCTTCAGACACATCGGCCTGTATGAACTGTTATAAATAGCAATCAGTGCAGTAGTCAGCATGAAGAATACACAGACAAAAACAGAAAGCACATCTCATGCAGAGAGCAGGTTAGCTGCTGATGAGGAAAGTGCTTTACTGCCTGCTTGCTTATTTTCTGATGGCCCTGAGTTGCTTTATGGAGGATGGTGATAGATCTTGACTGCAAGGATGACCTCCAAAAAAGCCATTTAGTGTGTCAGTTACTGCATTTTTATTAGCAGAATGAAGAAAACTCCACAGAATGAGAATTTAGTTAGAGCTGTCTGGGATATTTTGAGTTATAAGTTGCACAAGGCCTGTAAACGCGTCTAAGAAATGAGACATCCGTCCAATCCCAGCGGAGCTTCACTCATCCAGTGATTCACAGCTCAGTGCTCAGGACCCAAAGTTACAGAAATAAAATAGTGAAAATTATATCTAGAAATCAATAACACAACATGATTAGGCTGCATTTAGCACTGCAAAGACAAGCCTTCACACACACACTCACTGCAGCTGTTATTTTTCAATAATGTTCAATCCAGCTGGCATATATATATATATATATATATATATATATATATATATTCCATTTCTGCTGAAGTGGATCAAAAAGTGTCATCAAAGTTGTCTTAAGACAAGAATATATATATATATATATATATATATATATATATATATAAATATATTAGGT
>JAUCMS010000024.1:13087799-13115289 GCA_032357445.1 Enteromius radiatus
CTCAGTTACTATTTGTGATAAGTAACTAGTAACTATAACTAATTACTTTTTTAAAGTAACGTGCCCAACACTGATTAAAAACAAGAAAGCATAGTAGTCTGCAATGTGTAATGGAGAGTGTGATTTAGCATGGGAGAACTACTAGTTACTTAGATCAGTATTCTAATTCTCGTAACTCCCTAATATCAGGTGACATCACTGTACGCTTTTGAGACGCATGTAAAGTTCTGGGTAGTAATGACTCGAGTGTTACTACATCCTTCTGAAGAAACTACTACTAATTTGGATCAGTATTATAAAGTGAAGATCATGGTAACCCACTAATGATTTAAGTGTTACCAAAGCAAAATAAATTACTAATCAGTCCAGGACCTTACAAAAACCTCGAACGTTTACAATGACTTAATTAATTACCAGGGAGTTATCACAATCTTCACTTTAGAATCAATTATATATTATGTTTTATTCATATTAATTATAAACCTGAATAAAGTAGTTGTTAGTAGCTCTTACGGAGGTATGAAAAAAAAATTGTTAATGATTAGCTAATAGTGAACTACTACTTACTAATTCACTAATCAGAGTTTCTTGTTAGTTAGCAGTTACTCATGTGTTCTTGTGTAGTTATTCATTATTGATATCTAAAATGTTACTGACTATTAGCTCACTATCAGCTAACTATTTACTGTGCTTTATTAAGTACTGATAAACAGCAGATATGCTAGTAATAAGCAACTAGTGAGAATTGGTCCCTGAACTAAAGTGTTACCATAAATATGATACGCACCAGCACGGTTAAAGCGTCAAAATGGACAAGAATATAGATCAAAGTTTCCAGATGCATTTTGAAGGTTGGATAACTTCAGAGAGCGTCTTAATGCACCATAGGGGACCATTGAAATTTAATAATCGGCAACACCGAGGTAAGCATCTCGCTCAATAAAGCAGTTGTGGTATCTGGTAATGGCTACTTTCATGGCACTCCATGGCTTGAACACAATTCCCCTTTTCTCTAATTGCACGGTCGAGGGGAAACCTGGGGCCAAAGTGTACAACGCAGCCTAGATATTATAAATGTATAATGTTTAATGTCACATACTTTCAGTGCGCTTGAAAGCAGAATCCGTGAAATATAATCATTATTTAGACAGCCTCTGCTTTATGCATTTTGAAGACTTTCCCTAACAGAGCCATTACTTTGTGTTGTATCTTAGCTATGGCCATGTAAATGCACCCTGGCCTCTCAAAGACAGCTTCTTGCACCTTCTCTCCAGATAAATAAGTAATCTCTGGAAAAAAGGATTATTGAGGTAGTAGCTTTCAAGCAGACTTGCGGCGATGGGTGCAGTTGAAATCTATCACTTTAAAAATGTATGTGTTAAATAAAAGGTTTTCCATTACCCCTGCTCAAACTGACTTTTTCACCTTATTTCCATCCTTGAGAACTTTAGACAGACCAAATCTGGCCTGAAATCCGTTAGCTATGTGTGAATACACAACGCTGGAATTATGTTGAATGCATATTCAATTTGTGACTCACAAATGAAAATGTGTTGTAAATTCACATCCAAGATGTACAGTAAATAAGAAGATATCACTTGCTCATCACCAGCAGTGAATGGGTGCCGTCATAATTAGTGTCCAAACTCATCATATTATCACAACTGTCACGATTCACGAGAGAGACGTTCGGGTTCAAATGCAAACAGTTTTATTAGCTCGTAGTTAAAGGCAGGCATGGTCATACACGGCAAACATGGACTGAGAAGGCAAAGACAGTATCGTAAACAATAATCCAGGCGTGGGTCAAACGTACCAAAAAACAGAGTCCGAAGGGTAAGACGAAAACGTAGATCCAAGGGAAGCAGAGGTCGGCAACGATAAATCCAAAATACAAAACCAGGGTCAAAGAACACGAATAAAGGAGGAGAGGTGCATACTGGGTAATGGAGTCCGGAATGAAAACAGACACAAAAACACAGAGTTCATAGAGAGCTGGAGCTGCCATCAACAGTCTTTAGCTGGCAGCTCCAGCTGAGCGTGACAACAACTATACAGTGTTCTTAACCACATAATGCATATTCTATGTTTCAGACATTTAAATATACATAAGCGCTAGCGAAACAAGACATTTAGAGCTTGTAAAATACACACAGGTGTTTATGGAGGGAACAATAACAACCCATTCAAATTTAATTTGCCAATGTGTTTTATTCATATCAGATAGCCTACACATAGTATAAGAAACTTTAAAGCTCACTCTATTCTTCACCCAGTTCACCAGCCACTTATTACATGTATTTTGGGAGAAATTGATGAATTTACATGCTGTAAATCCAACTGATGGGACTCACAAACATGGCGGCGCCCATCTCATGTTACAGATGCACGATCAAGATCATTTATAAAGGTGTTTAAAACAGACTTACTTACACATGTTTGTGAATCGGAATATCAGATTGTTCATGACACGGTAAGCAGGTTTGTGAATATTTGAAGTAAAAAAGAAAGAAACTAAATAAAAGCGATCAATCTGTCATACAGCGTTATTGTGCTCGCAGTGTGTCACATAACAAGCAAGACGCGTCACCATGGAAACAGTAAGGGCAACCGTTCTAAAATAACGGTCACCTAAAAAAAACTCACTCTGGGGGGACCACTGGAATATGTTAAACTCACCACTGAAAGGGTTAATGTCAAACTATCGCTTGCTGTTAAAATATGCATCCTCTATCTGTAACATTGCTTTCTCCAACCGTTTGGGCTTTCATTCTGACGGCACCCATTCACTGGTGAGCAAGTGATGTAATGCAAAATAGAGGAAGAAACAAATTCATTTATCTCAAATAGCTTGGGGGTGAAAATTTTCATTTTCATTTATGGGTGAGCTATTCATTTAATGTTTGAAATTGAATTTCAATGCACTCAGTAAAAAAAAGAAAAAAAAGTGGCATCTGCAAAGAAATGATGCTGGAGTCTTTCTCAGCACTAACTTCACTTTTTTTGAACAATGCATCTCTTGGTTTTATAATTTATAAACCTAGCACCCTTCTTTCGAATTTTGCTTTGAAAGGTCCTACTTGTTTTCTTTTTATGACGTATATGGTTTGATATTTTGTATAATGCCAAGACATTTATGCATTCACGGGTGTTTTAAAACTTTGTGGGACCAGCAATATTTCACTATCGGGATACAAGCGGTTCATTAAGTTGTCTATGTATCAAAACTAATGTATGTGAACCATGTCAACGTGACAGTCGCAAAGGTCCCTGTTGATTACATGCCGCACAAACAAAAGTGATACCCTCCCCAGACAAAGGGAAATCCCAGACACATCCCATTGACAAGGGTGATGTAAATTAACTATTTGAAAGAGTCCATAACAATAGGTTTCTGTCAGCCGATAGAGAATAAAAATGTCAGTCCTGTCAGTAAGCACATTGTCCAAAGTTCTCAAGCTCTTGACAGGAACACGGTTTGCCAATTTGAAAGAAAGGCTCTATTGCTTTCATTATTTAAATATTTTAGCAATGAATCTCAGAGTAAGACACAGCTAAACCCTCTGTGAATATATAAGAAACCCAACACATGGCACTTCAACAAGTGCTGAATGCTCTTAAACATTTATGTGCATTATTTCCACTTCAGGGAATTTTATTTCTTATTAATATATTTTAATGATGCAACATAGTGCAAATTCAGCTCAGTGAATAATTCATTAATTGAGAACTAACCTTACAAAGCAAGCAATAACATCATTTGCAGCTTAAATGGCTACTAAAGAGACATCAAAATAGCCTTTTTGATTTTTGTGGAGGGACTGAAAGGGAAGACGTATATATATTATGAGAATTCACGATATTTTATCATGTCATTTGACAGCATTAATACTTTTCTTTTCATGAAGAGGCACACACATCTCCCCTAATCGTGTTAAGAAAAACAAAATGCCATTAGGTTTCCCTCAGAGAGTAAACTTGGAAGCTTGTCTGATTTGAAGTGTGCAACTTTTGCATAAGTATCGTCTCAAGGATAATTGGAAATGGTTTACTCATTAGGAGCAACAAATCACTTAAACTGTAGATTAATGACTTGAAGATATGCTGTTAAGATGGGGATTGATTTTAAGATTCAATTTAGAAAAGTAATTCTATATAGAACATATTAAGGGTGATGGTTTGAATGCATGCAGAGACTAAAGATTGCTAATATGTTATACAAGTGTGTGTGTATATATATTTATATATTTGTTCAATTAGTTTATAGTTGATAAGTAACAAGTAAACACAACATACTGTATATTTGTGTCAGATATTCACTTTAAAATGCTATCAATTTAACTAATTCCATTGTGACACCTTACCCCATGTATGCCATGCAAGCAGCTGTTAGTACACATTGTCAAGAAAGGTCAATGTTTGTTTAATCAATAGTCCTCCACCCATTTATTTTCCTCAGCAATAAAAGTGTAAATGTTCAGTAGCATATAACAAAAACTGGCATTCAAAAATAAATCTACCTCCCAATAAGAAAGTGACAGCCAGCCCTGAAGCAAAAACACAAAACAGCTGAAAAACAATAACGCAATAAAGGAACCAGTTAGTGATCAAAGCCAAATTGAGACCCAAACAGTACAAGGCTGTGATTAGTTATTCAATTATCAGAGTTTGTAGCAATATGCTTCAGATATAGGAAAATAAATAAATCCTAAAGACTAATTGTATACTAATAGAGTGGAACGGAAGGTTAAAACCCTCAGGATAAGACCAAATTAAGCTGTCAATCACCTAAACTGATACGGATAAATTAAGGAATGTCCTGCCACATGTCTCACTTGCGTTGCATTATAACAGGCACCTCATGGTAGCAGCATTCATTTTTGACAGGTTTTCTCTCAGTTCTGCCTGCCCTTCAGATTCCAGCGCCAGCCTCTCAGTCTCTTATCTCCCAGACTTTTTCGTTGCCCTTTCCCCCAAAGACCGTGTGTATGCTTTGAATTGCTTCAGTAACAGAGGATCAGCCATGCTTTCCTAGTCACACATATCAAATGCTTAAGACACCATGAGCCACAAGGACGCACGGCATCTCCTTTAGTCTAAAAAAAAAAATTAGAATGGGGGAAAAAAAAAAAAAAAGCGTGTGCTATAAAAGAGGCTTATTCCGGTAGAAACATCCTTGAGCTGACAAAGCAAATAGAATAATGTAAAATATGTATGCTGTTTATTCAGAAGAAAGCTCTGTTTCCATTTTAAATGTTTTAACAAACTTCAAAGAGCATGTCATTTGCATTTCAGCTTTATATATATATACACAAATAAAACACTGGCCCCGGTCGCAGCGAATCATTAAGCATAAGCTCTTTGAGTTTTAAATGAATCGGTTTTATATTCTTGCAAACTCTGACCGTGAATCTGCACAAAACAGTGCAGAAAGCGAGATTTATGTTTTCTCTATAGAACTTTC
The DNA here is from genome assembly GCA_032357445.1 of Enteromius radiatus. Taxonomy (NCBI): domain Eukaryota; kingdom Metazoa; phylum Chordata; class Actinopteri; order Cypriniformes; family Cyprinidae; genus Enteromius; species Enteromius radiatus. The sequence continues at coordinate 13,093,264 of JAUCMS010000024.1, forward strand.
AAAATGTTGCATCAGCTGCCAAGAGAGGACTGAATAAATACTTTCAAAATTAAATTCTTCACTTTAATGACTTAACGTCCTTATTATTAAACAAGTCAGTTAGGTCACCTAATGCTGTGTGCGTACATATCTTGAAGTCTTAAACCCATTACTGGATATTACTTGCACATTAGTCATGAAAGTCTGCGGTAGTTTCATTTTGTCTGGCTCCTCAAAAAGCCAAGGTCATATGAATGACGGATTGGGGGGGTGCTTTTATACTTCCATATTTAGCTTTTTATCTGCTTAAATCGCTGCCTTAAGGCTGCAAATTGAGAAAACAGCCAGGGTCTCAATCCCAAACCCATTTGAGCATAATAAGTATGAACCATCCAATGGCATTTCTTCGATCAGTCGATCTAACAGTCTGCAGATGAAGTGCAGAACAGGCACAAAGCCATTATTTCAGACCCCCACAGTTACGGGAATTGCAAAGTTGCCTTTGCAGATACATCAGCATTTTTTTCCCCATAATATTAACATAAAATGGAGATTTCTTTATTCTTCCATGCTGAAACATACCAGCCAGGATTGATCAAATGAAGCGTGTTTCAAATAACCTTCATGTTTCACTATTGTTACAGGCGCAGTCTGAGGATAGCTTTAGATAATGTATACCCGTTACTTAAGCATTTTATATAAAGCAAAGCGACATCTATCACAACGTGATTAATCAGAAAGAGCAGGTGTTAACTGCCAGAAGTGTCAGTGATTTAACAGTGAAGATTTTCCAAGTCAACTCAGAAAATATTCTCTGTCGTACAGCTTTTGACATTTAATCTTATTCTTTGGAGCATACACGTTCCACCAGAGCAAAGCTACGGATGCAGCTTATACCAGCTCAACTGAGGAGACAAATAGCTGGTGGATGTTTTAACATGATTTCAGTATTTCACACAATATCGGAGAGAGCAGGGCACAAACGAACACTCAAGTTTCTGCAAATGTGCATTGCGTTCAAATCCCTTTTTTTTTTTCAGGGAGAAGGTGTGGCGAAAAGTACTTTTTTTTTCTGAAGAAAAACACTCATTTATTTACAATTTACAAGCACTCATTAAAGGATTTTGATATGGCAACAAGTAAACAAATGACGTTTCTGATTCCAGTGCGGGTGGAGAATGTGAAGCGTTATTTTGCACCCCAATCTAATGCTACATTTACAGCGATAGTAATATCTGCCAAAATAGGCCAATGCAATTAAAATAGTTTGGATCCAACTTTTAATTCAATCTATCTTATTGTAAAAAACCTCCTAACACGCCTTGTCCAGCAAATTGAATCAATAACATAAGCTATGATACAGCACATCATATTTTTGTCATCATCATTTTGCTGACACCTGCTATCATGGGAGGTGAATGAGCCAGCAAATTAGGTGCCACATTGGACCGCATTTTGTTATTAGAGATGTCAGTATTGCAAAGCTGACAGGTTACTTCAAACTGTCAGCTTTTTGAGTGTCACAGTGGAATATCTGAAAGTGCTCACCTCACACTGGACAGAAATATAAAAAAAAGTTTGTCTCAGCCACCTATCTATCTATCTATCTATCTGTCTGTCTATCTAACCTGTCTGTCTGTCTTTTTGCAAGATATAAAGATATAAAAATTGTGAAAGTCACAATACCTTTTTCCATTTATTTTTATTTTTTGACTGAAACAGGCTTCCATACATGTATATATCAGTAAAACACACATAATAAATAAATAAATGATATGGAAATATGTGAAATACATTGCTAAATGCTGCATAGTTTGAGAATAAAAAAATGCTGCATAGCCCGTCTGTTCCAAATCTTTGTCAATTTAACATTTAAACACTTGTTTTTCTTGGTACATTCAAACAAACAATAATTTCAATTCACTTGAATTGTACTTTTTTCTTACATTTAAATGTGAATTGCGATTCTGTTTGCTATGTTAAGTCCAAGTCCGGAAGTGATCTGGCATGTAAGCCACACTCAATTCATGTCTAAATGGTGTGCACCCTGACTTAAACCAGCCTTGAACAAACCAAACTGGATTTCATAAAACCTTTAGAACATTTATAATACCTATTTTCTATGAAAAGGCACATTATACATTTTTGATATAAAACACCTTATATGCGATTGCAAAAGCTAAGCTATAAGCTGTTCAAAAAGAAGAATGTACGAAAAAAAAGTCCATCTGAAGGACACGCTAAAATACATACAGTACTTCTCCCATATTCATGTCATCCAGACCTTGTCCACTTTTCTTCATAACACAGACAATACTGTAACACAGTCAGTGCCGTCCTTCAAACTCTTTTACCTACTGGCAGAATCAACCACAATCAATTTCTACTTTACATGAAGCCACAATTTAACAGTGATGTTAAACCAGGATTGATCGGTTCCAACAGAACTCAGAATCCCAGCTAAAGTGGATGTGTGATAAACACGAGCGGTGAGGTGGAGGTCGTCACTACATTCACTGGAACTCTTCAGGAGAGGAAAAAAAAAAACAGCGGAGGCCTCTCTCTAGTGTGCGGGCGAAGCGCTCTGCCATACATCATGAAAAACAAGATGAGTTAAGCACACAGCCACACAGTGCTTCTTGGACAACTGGGATTGGAAACAAGTTGTGATTTATTGGCTGCTAGACACACACTGCCTTTGACCCATTTAGACAAAGGATTTGTTTATCTTATCACTGTACAAGATATTTTTATTTATTTATTTCCCGACTTACCGTGTCTCACTCTAGTGGGTTACATGTTTTCATGTTAATGACTATCCGAGCCCTAAGAGGGTTTAACTACTCACAATTGGCATTGGTTTGTCATTAGATGTGCATTGTTCTGTAAAAAAGCATGCTTGAGCAAGCACTACAATTATGTGGCCAGTTAAGTTAATTAGACTATTTAAGGCAATGTCTTTGCACCATAGCAGCAAGCAGGGTAATAACTGGCTCCTTTGTTGGCAGTTGCACCCAATCTGAAATCTCTAAAAAGTGCATTAAACAAATATACTTTTAGGTAGGCACTGTATAGTTAAACGTGTGACTAACACTATTTAAATTACCTGGGAAAGAGAACTTGCTGATGTTTTTATTATTGTCTTAATACATGCCTTGTAGATTAAAACAACATTCATAAGTAGGATAATTAAGCAGCACACAAGCAAAAGCTGAGAATCAGTGAACTTGCAGTAATCATACTAATCATGAACAGGTAAACAATACAACAAGATTGCTCTTTGAAGTACTTAAAAACAAATAGTTCAAATCAAAGTCAGACATTGTCACATATTCGATTCAAATACAGTCAGGAGTGCCATTCCTATTAGATTTAAACATTTTCAGCAAAGTATTCGATTACTCACTTGTTCTAGAATATTTATATCTATATATCTATTTATGCCAAATAAAGTATAGATGCTGTGTATTGAAGTAGGCTATATATGCAAAAGCAAGGGTTATTGCACCCAAAAATGAAACTTCTGAAAAATTTAAGAGTGAAATGAATAGATATATAGATAGATTTTTTTTCTATCTATCTATCTATCCTATCTATCAGAGCACACATATTCGAATTATTTTCTCTCAGTATTATTTGGTTTTACTCTGTAATGTCAGATTTCTGAAAGTTGCGCTCCAGTTGCACCTACGCCGTTGGCATGGGTCAAACAAGTGTCTCGAAAACCAGCAGAAATTCAAAATGACATCAGTAATGCAGTCACATTTTCCTAATCTCCTTGGATGGATTCAGGCCATGATTTTCATTTAGTCGAATAGAGATAACCAGACTGTCAGCTAGGTTGCAGTTTCTCTTTAATCTTACCCTGGAGCTAATAATCAGCCTGCAACCCTGAAAGCCTTCATCAGACATTCATCATGCACTGAAATAATTTAGATACTGAACTTTCATTCAGTTTGGGGTTATCCAGGAGCATAAAGGCAGATATGATTAATTAGTAACTTTTTAAGTATAAGCCATATTGATGAAATAATGCTTAATTCAATCAGTCAGTCGCAGTCTGACTCAAATTGGTAGATGTAATGCTATTAGTAACGATGCACAAAACATTTACTGAATGTAAATAACAGAAATTGCATTATGTTAATTAATAATGCAATTCTCACCACTCTACAAAATCAATAATTCTTTCGCTCTCAAAACCTGCATACTAAATATTTTTGAAATGTTGATATCCCGATGTTGATCATTGTTAAACATCTTTACAAGCTCTAACAATCAAGAGGTTTTCGTTTTTGCATTTTTAATTAGAGATTTTTCCATAACTTGGGTAAACAGAGCACAGACAGATTGGAGGTCACTGCAGACAGTCTCAGTGGTAATGATATTAGCCTGCCCTTCACATTTAAATGGCCAATCTTAAATGCCTTCACATTTGCTATTTACTTTCAACATGATGCTTACAATGTTGGATATGCTGGGGCATGCTCAAATAGAACGAAGGTAACAGAGCTTGATTAAAGTTTATCTTTCGGGGTTATAACTCTACCAGCCTTCATTATTGCTTGTCAGATTATAAATGGTCCTGGGGAGAAATTATGCAAGCTCACACACAAGCTGAAGGAAGTGATTCACTTTACTTGGCTTAAGTCGTGAAACACTGCTCATTCTTGATCATCTGATAAGACTGCTGTTGAATCTAGTCTGTCAGAGAGATTTGGAAAAAAAGAAAAGAAAAAGAAAGGGCCCTTCATTTCTAAGAAAATGTGACAAAATCTCATCTCAACAAATTTAATGAGTGGCTATGCTCTTCTGAATATTGCAATTTCATCTGAAAATCAACATTTAAAAGATTTGTATTAGACATCTTCAAATAAAAAAATATGGACGATTAAATATGTATACCCTTCAAAAATATTTTTAGCATTTTTGTCTTCTCGGATTTAGATATATTTACTTATAAAAGGATGGCATAAGCTTGTTTTTTGCAATATCTATCAAAAATGTTGTTAAAACAAGTAAAATATCTGCCAATGGAGTACAAAAAAATTATAATTTTTCTTTATATTTTTTATCATGTTTATTATAAGTGGTCTACACTCTGTAATCTTTTATTGATTTATGTTTTATTTTTTTCTCATCTGGATAGACTGGCTGAAAGGACAAACAGGACAATTGTGATTGCGCTTGAAATACATACTTATAGATACTTATACATACTTATAGAAATACAGTACTTATATCTCCTTTGAATTCTTAATGGTTTCTTGTGCAAATGATTCAAAAACACCTCTTGAAGTTAACCTATGATTCTCTTGAGAGTGACAGTTTCGTTGCCATTATACTACATCATTATATTATAACACCAGCTTGCTATTTCAGACTTTCACCAAAAACGTTATAGTTTTTGACTTCTAAGCTTCGTAAAGGAGTCGGCTACTCTGCTGCTATCCAGTGATTTTGGAGCTCTTTTCTTTTGTACAGTGAGTTTGGCTTTTATTCCGTTTCGCTCAAAGGCAACAGGAATTGAACTGAATTGAATATCCAGACCAGCTAGATAGCCTGAGGAATTCTGAACACAGCTTATCCTAATGGTGAATTGACAATCCTTGGATGAACTGGCCTTCTTCAGGGGAAACATCCTTGGATGTTTGATTAGTCTTGGAGAATTGTGAGCTTTGGTCTTCCTCGGGGATAGTTAGCTGTGGATATATGGCAGACTCATGAAAACTGAGCTCCATGCTTTTTTACAGTGTGCCCGTATCCTGCTAGCGTGAGTACTGTATCTGGAATTAAAGTAAGCTGGCTCACGACAATCCACAGGCTAGACAACTAGTTATCAAAAGATAAAGGGGGGTTCCAAAAAATAAAGAAATAGGTTTGACAGAATCAAGTTTTGTTGTGAACTATCCCTTTTAAACTCTACACAGAGAAAGCATGTGAATAAACTCATAGTATTTCCTAGATAATAGAGTAGACTGAGACTAATCAAGAGGATTACCAACATCACTTGTGACTTCCAGTCAATTTGTAACTAAATATATATGTAGACGGCTCAACCAACAAAACTTTTTGACCATGTTCTGAAAACAAGCTTCAGCTGCACACAATTAATCTTTTAAAGTTTCCTTCAATGGTGCTCAACAAAACTTTTGTGCTCATGCATGCATGCAAAACAGTCTGGCAGGACAGGCTTACTTAACGTCTTGTTATATTATCTTATTTTTTATGCTATGCATGATGGGGAAATCAATAGGAAATTTCACTGGTAAACAACAACGACCTCTGTGAATCTCTGGCTGTAAATGCCGAAAATCAGATGACTATTTTCATTTGTAAAATTTAGTTATTTTATAACAGGTTAAATTCAGTTTTGTTTATAAAGTAAGTTCATTAACATTATAAACATCACACTTATACAACTTATACTGTGGACTTTTGAAGTTAAATTTATACATTAAATCTGTAAACATCTGTAAAACTTTAAACTTCCTGGCTAGTTTTTTCATGCCAACATCAATTTTACTAATACACTGCAAAGATTATTGTCTTTGTATTTTTGTATTGTTTTCCATTAGAATGAACTTAAATCTAGACACGTCCTTGAGAAGCAAAATGACTTAAGATATTAAGTTTCGTTTTCTGAGGGGGGGATCAATAAATGTTCGCTTCTGATTAAAATAAAACTGCCAATGGTGCAAGGATAATAATCTTGTTTCCCCTTTAAGATTATTTTTCTTTCCCTATTGCCAGATAAAATCTAATCTTTTTTAGAATTTGAAAATATTTATTTTATAAAACTAGTAACAAAATAAATAAGTAAAAAATATATATTTTTTTTTTCAGTGTAGAAATAACTCATCTAATTTAAATGGTTTATTATACAGTCATAAAATGATAACTGTCATTTTAAACTCTTATTTGCACATAATAGATCAAATGAGTTTGCACAAATTTTGAATAGTATATGTAAATATACGTGTAAATATTAACAAAGATAAATACTGCAGCAGCACTGATTTTTTATATTTTTGTTTGTTTTATTATTACTATTTTTTTTTACATAAAAAAGTGTTAGAGGTGTCAAACCCTAACTAAACACACCTGGGGCCAGTTGCATAAACCACTTAGACTAGTCTTAAAAACGAATCATCTTTTGATTAGCTTTTTAAAGTCAGAAATTTAATTCAAAAAGTCTCGTTACCTCTTGGATATCTACACGTTGGTCAGACTAGCTCAAGTTCAGACACAGACCAAGTGCAACTTGCTCCTGATCCAGCTAATCAGGTCATTCAGGTTTTTTTGAAAACTACATGGTTTGTGTGTTGTGTGTTGGAGCAGGGCTAGAACCGCTAAACTCTGATCCATGATTCCGTAGAAACATCCTATATACTGTATATATATATAATCCTTATAGCAACTCGTTAGCAAATCATGTTTTCCAGCAACAACAACAGTTTGAGAATTCGCGTTTGAGGTGTGACTGTGTTTAATTTATGTTTATGAACCACAGAGCATATTTTACTCATAAATCGAAAAACGCACCGGAAAATCCCAAGGGAATCCATGACTCAGAAATGCTGATTCTCCTTCGGTGTTTACGATTACAAACTACTACTGCTCTCACAAGCAGAGCATGCGAATCCTGGTGCAATTGCATCAAAAAGTACTCCCTTTAAAGCGTCGTACAGAAGACTGATGATGTCTAATGTGACAAACACATCTCTCCGGTCTGCTTTGTTTTGTTCCTGTCACAGGAGTTTCTGTGAAGTGTCTGCTTCCAATTGTGCAGTCCCACTGTGATATTGAGAGTTGAACGCTTGGACTGCTAATGGACTCGACATGCCTGTAGGCTCATGTGGGCATCTGCTTGGGCTAAGTATTACCCTTTCCCGACATCATGGGGAAAATTTGGTGCTAGCATGTGAACGACTGAAGGGCAAACATAGGCTGCTCGAGTAAAATTGGTTAGAGAGCTTGCATGATTATTGCAGAAGACGAGCCGCCGCTCTGAACTTCATAACATTGCGTACGATTTAAGGAGGTCCACATATTAAAAGCTTCCATTAAGGTAATAGTGGCTACTCAAATAACTAATCGTTTAAAAGTGTCAAAGCAGAAATTTGGCGAGAGGGAGTGTGACACTTGATCAATCGCCACCCGCAGGCACGTCTGGACGATGCAAAATCGCTCTTCGCTTCTCTTTATTTTATATTTACACAGCCTTTATTCCTTATCTATAGCTGCACACCGACACCACCGGATTGCATTCGGAGGCAAGCAACACTGAGTTCAGAATTTAAATCAGCGCATGAATATGGAGGGCTTCTTTTGAATTTCCGTTTTGTACATCAGCCTGTCATTCAGCGCATCAGCCTCCACTTCAGCCTCACATGACTGAAATACTGAATTCCGAAATATGATAAACGCCACGTCAACCCCTCTGACAGTAATGCGAAATTCACCATGCTCACCTCTTAACTGTGTAGCACATGTTTGAATGGTTCTGATACACTGCCCCTGGTCAGACACATACTGACAGGGGAATATGTGGAACACATACAAAGATACTTGCAGCAGACAAGCTTGGAGCTTTTTCTTTCAACTCAGACTGCGAATGAGATATGTTTGCTTCACGCTATGCATAAAACAGCTCTTGAAATGAAATGTAGCGCTTATTATTTGCCACAGATTTGCCTGGCCGATCTGTGTCTAAAGTTAAGGATGATCACCCCAAGGTGAAACCGTCAGCGTACACATCACAGTTGGAGTTGGATTTAATTATCTGCAGTGGTGCTTGATTGCTAACTATATATCGCAGCGGACGCCGCTAGCGTAATTGTTTTAATACCCCCATGTCAGTTTAATGAAGCCGGTGCTGTCCTCGGTGCTTCATTTTAAATAATGTTTCTTTTTTGTTTTTTTCAAGGAAAGGAGTCACAATAAAATTATTTTACAAATGGCTTTGTCTTATTTTAGGAGGATGTTAGTTTTTGTGGTGTAATTGTGGAGTAACATGCTGTATGGTTATGAAGTCATGCTATAAATCCAGACAAAAATGAGTCAACTGGACTACATTGTTATATCAAGCTGGGACATTCTAAAATGCAACTTATAAGGCAATGCTTGCATTTTTAAATGTTCTTTCAAACTGTCTTATGTGACCCTGGACCACAAAACAGGTTAATAATAAGGTTAAATTTTACAAAACTGAGATGTATACATCATATGAAATCTATATAAATAAGCTTTTGATATTGATATATGGTTTGTTAATATAGGCCGAGATACATCTATTTGAAAATCTGGAATCTGAGGGTGCAAAAAAATCAAAATAATGAGCAAATCACCTTTAAAGTTATATTACTAATCAAAAATGACATTTTGATATTTTTACAGTAGGAATTTTACAAAGAATCTTCATGGAACATGATCTTTACTTAATTTCCTAATGATTTTTGGCATAAAAGAAAAATCAATAATTTTGACCCATGCAATGTATTTTTGGCTATTGCTACAAATATACCCCAGCGACTTAAGACTGGTTTTGTGGTCCAGGGTCACATATATGTATAAAAACAACCTAGGCTCATTGGACATTTCTGTACTTGTACTTGTACTTACTATTTCAAATTGCTGCAGTTTCCAGTTGAAATGAATACTAGAAGGAGTAAAACTCCCACAGCTGTTATTCCTTTTCACACAAAGTATGATTTGCTAACACAGTCTCACATCCAATTCGTACGTATTTGTACGAGGTGGCAAATTCAGACAAATTTGTACGACCTTACTCTTATGATTTTGTACAATTTGTCTAAACCCCAGTGATGGTTAGGTTTAGGGGTGGGGTAAGTGTAGGTCATGCGTACAAATTCCCACGAAATGGAAACTCGTAAAATATGTACGATTTAGCGAAAATTTTAAGAGTGACGCCGTACGAATTAGCCTCTGAAAATATGTATGAATTGCCATGAGACTGGGCTTGATTTGTCTACAGTTTACAGTCTACAGCAGGGGTGCCCAACCCTGCTCCTGGCAATTGACTGTCCTGCAAAGTTTAGCTCCAACTCTAATCAAACACACCTGAAGCAACTAATTACGTTTTTTAGGATCGCTTGAAAATTAAAGGCATGTGTGTCTGATTAGAGTTGGAGCTGAACTTTGCAGGACAGTCGATCGCCAGGAACAGGGTTGGGTACCCCTGGTCTACAGTCTACAGTTTCGATTAATAAAGTCTAATTTTTGTATAATTACTTGAGGAACATTATGTTGTGAATTCAAACAAATTTTAACATGCTGTGACATTTGAAAACTGCATTTGGTATATTTGAACATTAGTGTCACATATCAGCTTCATATGCATGGGTTTTCTGACTCAATATGTTTGCTTCTGGTTTAGGGTTGGGTTTGGTGTAGAGGATATTTATGACACAATAGAGCATTCATTTTTAGTGACACTTCAATGAAAACCTGATCTCACAAAAGTCTGTGTAGTGACCACAGAGTTTTAACGCAAAATTCCGTGTTAGAATTGTGCGAAAATTCCATGACGGGTTCACGGCAAAGATTACAATGCAAGTCAGTGACAGGCATCAGCCATGATCCACGCATGGATAACCAAATTCATTTATTTAGAAATGTATACTATCATTGTAGCACCTAGCCCTACCTTTACCCTAAACCTACCCACTTGTGAGCAATATAAAACACATACAGACAATATAAGCACAGTCAAAGGCATTTATTGCAAAAAAGCAGTAAAAAAAAAAAAGCATTACAAAAAAGATGTGTTGCATTCCAAGTCCTTATGCGAAGAAGAGAGTAAAATACAAGGTTTTAATCGCTGAAATAATCTCACTCCGTTAACGCGTTCACATCAAAGGTTTTATCCACGACATTGAAGATATGAATGGAGGCTAATTTACCTCAGTTTCTGCTAGCTTGTAGCAGCTAGGGGTAGTAAGCTTAGCTGTGATATGGAGTTGTTGACTCTGTGTACTATGTTCGATGTCGTGGATAAAACCTTCGATCCAGTTACTGTATCCCTTAATTAACACAGCCCGGGAGATGTTGCTGTTGGTACTGGCCCACTGCTGCACGTTTTGTATTGTTAATTTGGGCAGACAGGAAAGATTAGTGGTCCACACTGGAGTTTCCATTGCTGGTGCTGCTGAATCTTCTATACGTCGGAATATAACTTCCGGGTTTGTGTACCCCGAGTTTTCAAAATGGCCGCCAGCTGAATAAGGCGAATAGCAGAATTTTCGACGGTTCCATGATACTAACACAGAATTTTAGCGTTAAGAGTCCGTGGTCATTACACAGAGGTCTGTGAGATCAGGTTGTCAATTAATATTTGAATTATTATTTGAATATTTGAACCATCACAATATGTACCTGAAGCAACGTAATACAAACACAGCAACACACGCCTATATCAGCGTTACAAATATGTGCCAAGATCACATGTTGAACTTGAACATGTTGTAGTGCCACTCACTGGACGTTTCACTTTGAAACTGCTGCGAAACATAAAGCAAGGTACATAATAATGGTGCTGCAGAAATGTATTTAGAGGCACGCATTTCCAACGAGCATGGGTTGCAAAGAAAAATTTAAACAACAGTTTTTTTTAAAGCATTGATGATACTCAAGAAAGTTTTTGAGCAGCATATTAGAATGATTTCATGTGACACTGAAGACTGGAGTAATGATGCTGATTTGCAGTGCGTACAGAATTACTCTCAAGATTGCAGGTTGTTTGTAGATCTCTATTTGTTGGTCTGCTAATTAGCTTTTAATTTTGTGTAAGACAAGCATTTGCCTACTATTAGACTCGTATGTGCTTTGCTTGATCTTACTTTTATTAATTGCTTTGTTTCGTAACAGGTTCTATGTTTAACTCAATGTGCTGTCATCTTGACCAGGTCTCCCAGGAAGAATGGGATTTCCTAGCTAAATAAAAGTTAAATAAATAAATATACATACATATATCATATGTATATACAATCTTTCATATAATAGTACTCGAGACTACATGCCCTAGACAATGGTTTCATGTTGCTTAACTTCCACAGTGCAATACCAAAGCATGGGTTTGATTCCCGGGGAACAGTTATCCCGATAAACTTGCCACTGTAAAGATGAAGCTTCTGTCAAATAAATAAATACAACAGTGCTGTTGCAGGTCCTACTGTGTTATCACCAATGAATATATCAGAAAGCATGCTTAAATGTTCCCTGTTGTGTCTTTATATACATTCTGTGTATATTTCTATTTCTTCTGTCCACAGCACGGTTTCAGCATATAGAATCAACTATTTCACTCAGGTAATCCTGACTCCTCGAAAAAACAAACAACATTGTCCTGCAATATTGTATGAAGGAGAGCAGGACTCATTAAGTATTCTGTGTCCATTCGTACCCTAATAATTAGAATCATTCCACATCCCATGAACTCAGAATGACCTGTTTTTGCGGGAGAACTATGATTGCAGGTTGTTCTTGGGATATGTCCAATTCAATTCGCTGGATGGAAGGTGACAGAAGCATGAAAGCTCACAGAACCATGTTGCTGATTCTGAACACTTAATTAGCTTCGTCCCAAGAGAGACTGTGGTGAGTCTGCTTATTTCAGCTGTGCATTAGCAATGACATCTATCGATATGTGGTACATACTTATGCAAACCTAACATATTTTATTCCAGAGGAATCAAAAGCGGTGCAAATGAGCAGCATTTGTCCTTTGTCTTTGTTATTTTTGTTTTCTTTGTGCAAACTAAATCAAACCATGCTATAATTCAAACACATGCTCTGCATTTTATTGTATTTGACCCCCACGCATAACAAAATAGAACGTTAACCTCAAAACCTTGATTAATTGACTTGATTAATTGACTTGAATTAAAAGACTGGCACAATTCCAATGACTAACTTACCTGAGAGATATAATTCCTTCTGACAAGCAATCAAATTGTAAATTGTTCCACTTCCTGATCACAGAAAAAAGCAGCAGATATGCGTGGCAGTGATTATGCACTCATTAAATTCTTTGTTAAAACCATCTGTTTAATTAAAAAAAGGGGAAAAAAGAAAATGAGTTTATGACAGTGCAGCATCAAAAGCAATATACAAATACCTTTCCAACTTGTTGTAACTTTTAATTTATATAAAAGCCTATTAATTTATCTGTGTATGATGACGGTGAAAAAAAATAAAAAAAGACTTCTGCACGATAAAACCTAATAGAAATTTAACTAATCAGTCTGACATCTGCATTTGTTTAGAAGTGGGAACATGATTGTACCCATGTGAGCATGAAATATAGATGCTGCCCTGGTAAGTGCTCTTTAGTGATGCTCAGTAATTTTACTTGAAAGTATGATGCCTATTTTCTATTATTTAACACCTCCCAAAGTTTATAGGCTTTTTGACCTATCCTTTGACCTATTTGAATGAGCAGTTTACCAGCGAAATTAGTCATCTCTCTCTCGTTCAGTTTCAAACAGTACGAAATGTTCTATGATACGTGCAAACCAAAGAAAATGTGTGTTTCAGAGACCTTGGAGACATCTTTTACTTAACATGGCATGTTTGCAGAGGTCTTTCGCTTTCTTGATTCAGTTTTTTCCCCATAGCATTCTGGCTCAACCAATTTCAACTCATACTGTATTGATAAAATATAATCATTGTTTACCAAATGCATATGTAGCTTACAGCGATAGTTGCTTGCAGTGATAAAATATATTTTTAAAACAAACTGAATCATTTTCCAGTCGCTACAGTTATAGGTGAAGTTATGCTGTTATTGAATTATTTCAAATAACCTTTGCAATCGCTCAATACATTTGTCACACCTTTACTATTTTTTTTTATACTTGACTGTTTATCTGGGGCTTGACAATAACAAGCTAAAGTGAGAAAAGAAAAGAAAAGAAAAGAAAAAAGTTTAGCTTACTTGAAGAAAAACTCTTCAAGTTTGGGGTTTTGATTAAAACCCAAATATTCATCAAATTCCTCCTTCTTGCAGTCTTCCAAGTCTTTGAATTCTGACTTGCACTTCTATAACTGAATCTGAATATGTTTTCCCATTCAACGTGTCATGATGTTACTCCAGTTAGACACTCTCTGGTTTAGCCTCATAGCCACGCCTCCAACTCTCACTATTGGTTAAGCTGGAAAAGTACTGACAGATTTGAGAGGACAGCTCCAAATGTGTTGATGGTGTGTGGTAGGCAAGGACATTTTAACCATTAGGCTAGACGGGCTAGACCAAAGAGGGGGCCCGTGATTGGCTAGGTGTGCCAATCGCCACTTATTAAAGCAGTTATCTAGTTGAGCTTTTCCGTAAATTCCAAATGTATAAAAGTTAAATCGCCATCTTTTTCCGATCAAAGTGACTTGAACGCATCTGACATCGTTGTTACGACTTGTCAACTCCTAAGTACGAACGTCCAAGGAGTACTTTAACGCAGCATTATATTTACTTTGGCTTAGGTTAGTATATGATATAATGTGATATATATTATTATTGTGATGGGGCCCTGCAGTAAGTCATAGCCCCGGGGCCCAGTGCTGTCTTAATGCGGCCCTGGTAGTAGGCTAAATTTGGGGGGGGGGGGATACTTTTCATTCTATTCCGCTATCATTCTGTTTAAATATTTTCCTGTATTTTTAATATTGCTGTAAAGAATCCCACTGGGCGTATATGTTTGTTACATTCACCTCCGGTAAAATCCTGTAATCACGTCAGTATATTCCAAGGTTGTCCGGTTGCCAGATCTTGTATGAAACGCTTGTATGCGCCACTCTGGTTACTGGTAATAAGGACTATATTCCTGGCAAAAAGACCCCCCATCTGGAGTCCAAAACAACAACCTTATAAGGATGAGCACAATTTGCATTTTCAGTAAAATAATCCCTTTAAGAATATATCTTTCTGTTTTACTGAAAATGTCATATTCTGATAAATTTGCCACATCTTCTAACATCTTATAGAGCATTACAACCATTAAGAACCGCACTAGCTAATAAAGTAAAATTGAGCGCTAATATGATGCTAATGAATGAGCAGAGCCACTACAACAGCAGAATCATAGCTGCATCAGTATGCATGCTTTCCTAAGGATCTGCACACTTCTGAAGCCATTTTTAATGTGCTTCAATCTGCACAATCTCTGAAGGCCCCATCCCTCCACCAGGAGTGATGAATAAATGAGTGTCTGACAGAGCAGCCATAGTAAAGATCAAAAGCGAAGGAGATAATTAACAGTACACTAATTGATACCCACCCTGAGTTTTCACCAGAAATGAAAAAGAGTGCAGCTTTGCTTGATATTAATTGGGCAAGAATATGCATGAAATCTGTTCTGATGTTGGATCTTGAGCCCTCATGCGCCAAAAGTACCAATAAGCTATGCCTGACTCTAACTGCTACAGCACAGCAGCAGCGGGCTCTTGAAACAGAAGGAATCACATAATTATAAAAGTAATTTATCTAGGTGACCTAAAGTGCAAAGTTTGAAGGTCTGAATAAAAACTTTATTTATTTACATTATTAAAAGGTAGCTCACCCAAAAATATAATTGTGTAATTTATTCACACACAAAATGCAATTTTTGCAACTTCATCATTTACCAATATACAGGATCATTTAAAACCAGAAGTCTTCTAATATTATTTAGTGAACCTGAGCTTGAATGAAAAGATGGATTTTTAAGAAATGAAAAAACAGGTCACACTTTAGTGTAAGCAGACACGCCAGGCTCTTCCACCCTCCAATCACAATGTTGTGTCTCACATGAATATTAATCCCCTTCACCTGACACCACTGCCTGGATCCAAAATTTCGTACCCTAGTCGCGGCCAAAGGATGGAATGAACAGTCATTATTAACCACCTTTCGTCAAGGTTTAGAGCCTATGGAAGACGATTCCATAGGATTGGAAAAATTCATTCAGCTCAGTTCTGCTTGAGTCCAATCATACTCAAACCCATCCCAGAGCACTGTAGCTTCCTCTCCCAGCCTGCCGGCAAGTCAAAGGCCTCCACAACCCACCACAGAACCCATGCAACTCGACCTGAAACAATTATCTCCCAACGAGCGCCAACGGAGGATGGCGATGGATCTGTGTTTACACTGTGGTCAAGCTGTCGTCCTTCACGCCCTGTGGTGAGTACGATTCTTCTTATGTGTGAAAAGATGTCGTCACTCACCTCTGTTGTGACACTTACTGCTCACGGTATTTCTGTTACCGCACTCTTTGACTCAGGCTCGGCAGGCAACTTCATGTCGCCCTCCAAGATGATTTATCATGTTCAGTCTGTTACGGGACAACCACTCGCTCACCATAACATCTGCGAGGTGCAACAATCTTTATCAAACTTGACTTGAGATGCGCCTACAACTTAGTGTGAATTCTAAAAGGGAGACGAGTGGAAGACTGCGTTCATCACCCCTACCGGCCACTATTAATAGCTTGTGATGCCATATGGCCTTGTTAACGCACCCTCCATATTCCAAAAATTCATGCATGAAATCTTCAGGGACTATCTCCATCAATTCCTCATCATATACATCAGTGATAACCTGATTTACTCCACCAACATTCAAGACCATCAACAACATGTAGCCAAAGTCCTCTCCCATCTCAGAGAATATAATCTATTCCTCAAAGCTGAAAAGTGTTCATTTCATCAGACATCCGTTCAGTTCCTGGGTTACCACATCAGCCATACCGGTGCGCTCCGGTGATTTATTACTAGAATTGTCAATGTTTGAAACAGTTGTGTAGCCAAATTTTGTATTTTTTTTGGAACCTGTGATTTTTTTTTTTTTCTTTAAAGTAAAAAACAACCTAATTTGTACCAAATATAAAACATTTCAAAAAAGTAAATCTATGCAATGACTTTTTTGTTCATTTAATAGATCCTTGGTTAATAAAAATATTAATTTCTTTCAAAGAAGAAAGAATAAAAATGTACTGTCCCAAACTTTTTTTGCAGCCTTGAGCAGAAGAACCATCTTTAAAAACCATTAAATATCTTACTGACCCCACATTTCTGAACGGTAGTATATATATATATATATATATATATATATTTATATATAATCCCAAATGCACTAGAGAATTAGCTAGAACGTCAACTACAACCTGAAATGATTTAATAGATTTAAAAATTTAAAGAAACGTGTGCCTACACACGTTTCTGTGGACAACAAAAAACTTTCTATCCTCAATGTTTTCTTTACAATTTACCTTACTTTTGTTCTCCTTGAACTCTCTCCTCTGAGTCAACTGTGCAGGCAAAAAAAGTTTCTTTCTTCCCTTTCGAAAACAAATAAAAACCAGAGCTCATATTATTTAAGTTGAGGTGGACTGTGAGTAGCACACTCTGACAGACACTCTGATTTGGCTGCAGGTACACACAAACACAGCATTATACGCTTACAAGCCCCAAAGGGACCACACACTATAAATAAAAGGCCTAACAACACACATTCAAATCCACAGGGGAGCACAGATGTCTTCATTCTGTCTTGAAATGTTCAGGTTTTGTAACGTCTTATTTGGTGGTTGTACATCTTTATAAATCCATTGATTTATTTATCCACCGTTGTCTTACAACAGATACTTTTAAGAACAACATTTGGCTCTCATTACTGCGGTAATTTACACTCCAGAGATAGCCAATGGATGATTACATTTGAATCTGTAGCGTGTGCCTGCTTTATAACTGCATGATCAGTGAAGTCTTAAAGAACCCGAAAGCAAGTACTAGACATATTGTAAAAACATTGCAACCCTGCTGCTTGCATAAAGGGCTCTCTGAACTTTTGAATCGCAGCATGAATTTTAATGATTATATACATTTGCATAATGTGGATAATGGAGAAAAGATATTAAATATGTTAGCATATTATATGATATAACTTAATAGGCTTGGATATTTATTTTGTTGATTTAAAGCTGTATTTTATGTCTATTAATTATTCTGCTTCATACTGTAATAGTAGCTAATCATATATATATATTCATATAGGCTATATATAACTCTGGTGACAAAATACTGACATTATTCATTATTAGAATGTGTAGTTCACCCAAAAATCATTTATTTACATACAAACCAATTTTTTTGTCCATACAATGAAAGTCAGTGGTCTAATGTTCTTTTGGACCCACTGACTTTGATTGCATGAATAAAACATGAAATGAAATAAGAATGAGGATGATTTAAAGGAATCGTTCACCTAAAAATGAAAATTGCAGAAAATGTACTCAAATGTACATCCAAAATGTAGATGAGTTTGTTTCTTTATCTGAACAGATTTGGAGAAATTTAGCATCACATGCTCACCAATGGATCCTCTGTAGTGAATGGGTGCCATCGGAATAAGGGTCCAAACAGGTGAGAAGTGAAGAAACAAACAAACTTGTGAGTGAATACTGTACGTTTACATTTGGAAGAACTATTCCTTAAATGGTATTATTAACTGTTTGTCACTGGACGTGCTAGCCCAGCTCTCTGGTTGGCACTCCAGCATCAGACTTACTATATGTTTGTGTCGGTTGTCAGTCCTGACTTTCATCAATGAACTCATGTCTCCGCCCATCTCATTTGTTATCACGAGTGCTCATTCATGTTTCCGCCCTGCTCGTTTGTTGTCATGGTGTTCATTGTTGTCTCCGCCCAGTCCTACGTGTGCAAATACCCCGGATGTCTTTGTGTTCGTCGCTCGTTAATGTTGAATGTACCGTGTCTGTTTTCGCAGTTGTCAAGCCATCCGCGTCTTTCCATGTTTCTCTGTGTTTCCCTGGATTTCCCTGTTCTCAACCTTGATCAAGCCTGAGCTGGATTTATGATTTAGCCTCGCCCCTTGGATACCGTTTGCTCCTCGTTCGACCACTGCTTCGCCCCTCGGATTATTCTATTGCCTCAGCCTTTTATGTTTGTTTTTGCCGTTGCCCCGACTCCGCCTGTTCTGACTCTGTGTGTGTGTGTGTGTGTGTGTAAATAAACAGTTTGCATATGAATCCGAACGTCTTCCCGCGTCTCAATCGTTACATTGTTATTCACTTCTGCCACTTCAATTCAC
The DNA here is from genome assembly GCA_032357445.1 of Enteromius radiatus. Taxonomy (NCBI): domain Eukaryota; kingdom Metazoa; phylum Chordata; class Actinopteri; order Cypriniformes; family Cyprinidae; genus Enteromius; species Enteromius radiatus. Next base: position 13,112,342 of record JAUCMS010000024.1, read on the forward strand.
CAATATGCTAAATCTGGCAACAGCATGAATAGATCTGTGGCTGATTTTTCCCTGTTCTCTTTTCATAAATTCCTAGGTTATGTCACCTGTTTTTTAGAGGTATAACAGCACACGCTGATCTCCTGTGATGGATCACGAGCAGGTGTTTCATGCTCACAAGGGAAACACAGCCAATTTAAACAATCATTCAATCAGCAAAATCAACAGAAAACTGGAGAGCTTTAGTCAATTGCAGTTCAAACAAATGGGTAATGCAACACCTGTGTGGATGTGTGTGAGACAATCATTTAAAATGACTGAACACCACGCTCTTTTCACTAATCAGAGAGCGCTTGACTTACTAAGCAACCGTGGGACTAATTTCAAACATCTGGTTAGATGACTTCATATTGATATATCGTAATCGAATCAACACATTATAGCTCACTGTAAAACAAATGATGGGAAATGATGATGAAACTGGGATGGCAATAACAACCTAGCATGCTGTTAAAGCAGTATATGGAGTTTCAGTTTTTTTTTTTTTTTTCTCAGGTTGAGGTTTAAATTATTGTTTATTGACTGACTAACCGTATGTACTAACCACGATTGATTATGTCTTATGTCTTTTTCAAAAAAAGGATCTTTGCTGCAAGGATCCTTCATATGTCGGATAAGCAAGTTAACGATGATGCTGATGAAGGAAGTTGTGTATGTTATCAAAGAAAGCCAGTCCTTTTCAGTTGCTCAGGGTGGTCAAGTGTTCTAGTCAGTGTCGGTCCACTTCAGCTCCAGCTGTTCAGCTTTGGCAGTGTGACAAATGGGCAATGTACATCAACGGCTCTAAAACATAAGCCACGAGGGATGAATCAGATGCCAAATTACAATTCCAACTCCTTTAGTGATCACTCCTTAGTGGTCATGCTACTGAGAAATGTGCTAATTGAGTATTACATAATCCAGGTTTTGAAAATAGAAACCTTAACCTTTCCTTGAAGCCTCAGCAACTTCCTCCACAGGAATAGATACAAAACTAGTTTAAATAGCAAAAAAAAAATAAAAATACTAGCCCTTATTATTGATTAGCATGAATTTAAGTTAAAGCAGAAGTGTGATTATCATTTTGGACCGTTTGGCTCCATAAACAGAAAATGCTCAGTCTTACCTGTTTTTTACAGCATTTGAAGTAAAAATGAATTAGAAGTCAAATATAAAATTTATGAAGTTTGATTCACCGAGCGATTAACTCGATCCAGCAGATTTCAATCAATAAGTTATGAGTTACTTGAATTTTTGAAGATTTTTTATTATTTATTTATTTTTTTTTATCCAAAGTAAAAAAGAAGTTTTTTATTCCAATCGAGTCACACATTATGTCAGTTCTTGCTTTTCCTGGGAATCAAACTCATGACCTTGGCATTAAAAGTGCCACAATCTTCTGTTTGAGCTACAAGAAGATTTAGCTTGATTTAGTCCAGTTATAAAAACTGCAAATTAATTAATTAATAAAAAAAAAGTGTGCTAATAATATGTGTCTGTCTCTTCATGCAAGCTCTTTCAAAGACTTTTTGACCTTGATTCTCCAACATTCAAAATAATGTGAAATTTAATAAATTCACTCACTTTCAAAAGCTTGAAATAAAAGAACATGAACTGTCAGTAATATGTATTATTACTGTTATAGGCTGTGCACGATAAGTTGACATGAATGACAACAATATATTAAATCCAGTTATGTTGTTTTTTCTTGTGCTAAAATGTAATTTTAAATAAAACAGTTACTTACCAGAAGCTCATGAGAAATAACTTCATATCACATTAATGCATGTCATTCATTCTCAGAGTCTGCATCTTAAAGATGATGACAGTAGCTGGTGAACAATGCGAAAGAGATTAAGAGCTTCTTTGATTTGCATTGCCCTGCTACACTGCCCTGTTTGTGTACTGAAATGAATGCAAGCACCAAAATGCATATCCATTAAGGAACCCTCTTTTTTTTTTTCTTTTTAGCAAATCAGTATCGTTGTGGATTGTGAGTTGCTGTAAGACCATATCCATTATATGCTTTACCACTTGCTAGCCTAGGCAGATTCAATGAGAATTAAAACTGTTCTAGTGAAATGCATTTGCAGACTGAACAATGATTGCAATTTTCAGGCAGAGAACCCATTAACATTTTTAAACAGATTTTAACAAAACATTTGACAATTTAGTTATTCATCATTCAGCTGCCTCTATTCTTTTTCAACTTATAATTCATTACAAGGATCTGTCCCCTGGAATAACCTGAGGCTAAATGGATTGTTCAAGGGCACAATATTGACAGAAGAGCCCAGTTATTCTCCAGTTCATGACTCTACACCCCACCCTCTTTGTGATTTTGACCCCAACCTTTTGGTAATAAAAGCTCAGATCCCTAAAGGCTACATAAACCGTACCAATAAATAACACTTGTGCATATTACCTACATAAATACATATATGTACTGTACATGTATAAATTAATAAATAAATAAATTAATTATAAACTTATGGTAGTTGTTTATTAGCATACATATTTCTAGGGGTGTTTATTGGTACTTATTGTCATGATTTCCCATTGGAGTGCCCACAAGCCCCTCCAGAGGCCACACCATCCAGTGTTTTCACCTTTTCCACAGAAACTCAGGTAAGGAAACTCAGGTGTTCAAATATAAAGTCTTTTCTGATAACTTCAACAGAAACAATGAATCGTCTTTTCTTTTCTTTCAGGAATAATCCAATGGAGCGAGGAGAACACAAGGAGACATCAGCCACTCACACACCACATTCCACTCTGGAGATGAAGGGAGTCCTTGAAGAGCACGGAGACTCAGACACTGTAGGTAACGAACTGCAACAGAGGTAAGTATAGCAGGTAAGAGCAGAGCTGGGATATGCATAGAGTCCGCTTAGCAGCTACGAGCTTGGACAATGAACTGTGGAGTGACT
>JAUCMS010000024.1:13115541-13132004 GCA_032357445.1 Enteromius radiatus
CAGAATAAATAAACACAGCATAAACATATATTATGTAAAGAAAAACTTTTATTTTGGATGCGATTAATCGCGATTAAAAAATCTACAAAATATTCAAAATTGGTGCAAAACGAAGAAAAAGAAAGCGTCAAAAAGAACATGTATGGGTGCTGTTTCAGTTTTTGGCACTTCTTTAACTTGTTCTTTAAATGTCTGAGATCACTAATTCTGACATGCTCCTTAAATAAACATGTCTGCTTAAATACAGTCAACGTTTATTTATCATTATTGCTATTTTTTTTCTTTTAATCATTTAGTTGTTATCATCAAGTGGGCTTTTAAATAAGCCCTGTCCAGCTCATGAAGTTCTGCTGTTAACAGCTCTGCAACTGAGATCCCTTGACATTCCACTCTACGCCTACTCCAATTACAGGATGCAGGCTTCTTATCAATTCTGAGTATATAAGAACTCCTGCTTGTTACAGAGCCTCTCAGTTATGACTCTGCCTTCCTGACAGTGGATGGGAATTAGACACACTAGTCACTCAAATCATTTGCTGCCTGCTGCATGAAGGACTAGATCCAAAAAGAAATCATCATTTCAAAAAGTCCATAATGAGAGCATCAGAGCAGAGCATCACAGGAGTAAAGACAACATGTGAAAGACCATGTATATCATAATACCGTAACACCTGTTAACTATTAAAAAAGCCATTTTCTCTCAATAAATTCTTAATTTGCTGTTTATTAATTGTTACGTTTAGGTATTGGGTAGGTTTAGAGATGTAGAATAAGGTCATTTAGAATAAGGCATTAATATGTGCTTATAAATGGCTAATATTCTAGTAATATGCATGCTAATAAGCAACTAACAGGTGTAATCGTAAAATAAAGTGTTACACTTAATGGATATATATATTCATATATCATACTATCTAGTTTTAAGCTTTTTTAAGTGATTCAAATAATATTTTTACTATTTGTACTGTTTGTTTTATATTCCTATATCACTCTTTCATGGAATTTTTTGTGTTTAGCTTCCTTAATGTTATGGTTTCCTGTCGTGTAATATTGTTATTGAAACTTCCAGGGTTCCATAAAACAGACAGCGGTTTGGTTGTAAGCCCGACTGCAACATTTCTTGCATGACGTGATTCATAAAATCAGTAGTAGCTTTAGTAGACTTATCACAGAATGATTTGAAGAGTTGTGTTTGGCTTCGAAAAAAAAACAAAAAAAAACGTTTATGCCCTGTGAGAGTTGGTGCTCTCAGTGCAATAATGTGTCAAGGAAACGCTGCCTCTGTTGGCCTATATAATAGTCAGAAAATAAATCTGGCTCATTTTCGCATAGATTTGTATGGAGCCTGTCCCGTCCTTAGAGCTGTAGGGGGTGCAGAATGAGCTTGATGTCATGAAATCAAAACTATAGCACGGTGTTGTTTTTCTTATTATTCTTTGCTTTTATCAGTCACTTTCAATATTGTTGTTGTTACCGCTATAATTATAAAGCCAAACAATATACCATCAACGCTACAAGGCCTGCCCTTAATTGCCATAGCCAATACATTAGAGGCCTTACACATTAGGTCATTTCAGTAAGTAATTTGCTTGGATGATAGCTTCATAACACACATCTCTCTGCAGACAGAGCCTTTGGGAAAGTCTATGACAGTCTTGCCTGTCAGTCAAACAAAATCATGAATTATATATGCCCACATTTTCCTCAAACCATGAATACCTGAACAGATCACAACTCCCCCATGAACTTCCTGTTGAACTGAGAAAACAGAGTACGACTCAACTTTGACACAGTGCTAGACTATGTAATAGCAGAATATTTGACTAAATGTCTTCTAAATGTGCTCTGAAAGTAATTCTAATGGAGTTGGAGACGCCATTAGAAACTAAAGCATCCTAATTTGCGAGCTATCTATAATTTATGATAGTTGAACTTGGTACCCATTTGAAAAAGTAGCTGTTTGTGTGTTTCAGACAGACTGTATCACAGTGACAACTGATCAAGTGTAGGAAGGAATCAGCTGAATCATTCACAGTCATTTTCAAGTCTGAGTAGAATTGTGTGTTTTGCATGAAGACACAGCAGTTAATCCTGCTAGAAACTATATTCATCAGTGTATTCAACATATATCTGGCAAAACAATAAGGGCTTTGCATTTCTGTCAGTTTACGCTAAATGCACCTCATAAAACCTTAAATCAAAGTCAAATACAGTGATTTAGAATTATAATGCATTCATTTAAGAAACACTATTTATAAGTCAAATTCAAATATTCAAATTATTAAAATAGTAAATTTAAATAAACCTGAAATTAATATGTATTTGTCACGCCCCCCTCCGAAAAGGTGCGTCCTCATGCCATAACAGGACAGATGAAGGCCACCACAGTGAGGGAAGGGGGTGGGCGACCTGTGGGCTGCACGGGGCAGAGTAGGGATAGGTACCGAAACTCTGTACTTAATCGGTACCGGTGCGAAATTATAAAAGACCGAAGTATCGATAAGCTCTGACGTTAACGGTTCTGCTATTGGTACTGCAGAAAAAAAAATACATTTTCTATCTATTGTTAAATAATCGTTACCTAGCATATTTTAACCTTATCTAATTTGCAATAAAATGAAAGACATTTGCCTGCATTTGTTATTGGCAATCTCACGCGCGAAATGTCCGTCTGTTCCGCTGTACTCAGAGCTCGCGCTCACACACCAAAGCTCGCGCTTAATAGAGTGACGATGGCGCAGAGAACCAACGATCTAAAGCATATATATAGTAATGTATATATAGTTAGAAAATAAAAATAAAGCTAATTTATGCACGCAACCAACACGGCATAACATCTGGCAGGGCAGGAGAGTTGGCTTTTCTGAGGTGAGAGACTTCTTAATTCATAACCAGTTACGAAAATATGTCACTGGCAATAACCCTATCAACATCTCATCTGACCGCAGACACTGAATCAGGACAGTTCGTTTTTACTTATTGAACTGCATTTGACAGAAGAACGCCTTCCATGCACATCATTAAAATAAAAAAATCTCGCATAAGAAAACATTTATAATTATTTATGCTAGCAGTCTTCCAAAAATTACGACATAAACATCACATAAGGTCTGTTAATGTTAATGTTAATAATTTAATAAACACACATTTTGGTTACATTAAAAATAGTCATATAAATATTTAGTGTATTTTTTCTGCAGTAGCCTAAATACATTTTAAACATTAACAATGCCTTTACAGTACCTCATTTACAAATAGATGGATAATAATAAACTATGCTTAACAAAAAATAGAAAAAAGGGAAAATTAAGATATAAAGCAGAGCTTGCCTAAAAATTAATTTGTAGTGATGAAATACATTCACTTTATTTAGTGTACACTGCAAGAGGTTCCAAACTTGTATAGCTTGTATGGCCTTATTTCAGCTAGTTTTATTTTCTCAAAACTTACTAACCACACATATTTTTTTTTTTTTTCTAAAAAATGCAAACATGTAGATCCATCCTGGTCACATATTATTTTAGCAGAGTTTCTTCTGTATACAAAAAAGAAATATGTTGGTCAATAGTATAAGTAGCTGAAATAACCACAAATATCAGAGCATGTCAAAGCATCTAAGGGGGCCCAAAATCACCTCAGGGCCCAGAGGGTTAACTGATTTATGTGAATGTGTTCTAATAAAACCAACATTAGCCAAAGCTGATTGTTCAGTTGCATTTCGCAACTTTTTTGGTTAAAGCTGCAGTTACAAGCTGTCAGTCCTCTTGCAGTCTGCCTGCATGCCCCGACAGTAACCACTGTCCATTCTTTTACAGGAAGATTGTTGTTTATAGAGACAGTGACTCGACTGTAAACAGCATAACAAACATTGCAATAGTTCTGAAGAAAAAAAAACGACCTTTTCTTTAAACCAGAGAATAACGACGCAGTCTCCATGCTACAATAATGATAGAAGCAAAGTTTTCCACAGTTTTGACATATCTTTGTAAGCACAATTTGACTGTATTATTTGTGTCCCCTTTAAAAATTGCTTGTGCGAAATTGCCCCCTATTTATGTTTACCATGTTGCCGTAGCTTAGCTTGCTACATTTCTCAGGGTAGTAGCTTTAGTGTAGTTAAGCTTAATTCAATGTAGAGTAACTGATAGCTTAGCTCACTACATTTTCTAAGTAGCTTGCCCAACACTGCTAACTTGTAACAAACAGAAAATTAGGAGTTTACTGAGCCAAATGTATTTGATGTTTTGTTAATAGTGGGGATTTGACCTTAAAATAAAGTGTGACAAAAAAGTAAATCTTAAAAACAAAAAAAATGTCAGTGTACTGAACCAACAAAGCTGTATAAAAGTGCACAGCACAAGAAAAGACAGCAATGCAGCATTATGTCATTTTATTCCTCTACTCACTGGACGGCATCTACCAACGCTGGTGAAAAATGCAAATGTGTAGATAGTCACTCCCCAACATTTACTTTCATGCAACGTTCTTTGGCAGAGGGTTTTGGAAATCAAATGAACATAAACACAGAATCCTTTAGATACGGCTGACTGTGGGGCCTATATCTGCGTGGATACTAATAGCACAGAGGAGCGTGGGCAAAATTTTAAATTATAGGACAATAATACAGATTGCCTGGTAACAAGGTTAAGTGCTGATAGGATTTGTGGAAAATCTCCAGCTGCTTTTTGTGCAAGGGTGACTACAGCATCACCCTTTGGTGAGGAATAATGGCTCTCCTTTCAGGAGGATGTGAAATTGGATTGCTCATACAAAGTGCTTGCAGAGGATAAACCTGTGTTATCCAATTACCCCTCCAAACTACATTAAGTAAAGCTTTGGATGGAGAGACCATGCCACCTTGCTCCTATAAAATGCCCACAGCGGAGAGATCCCTGTGAAATGGAGGTATATGTTCACCGGCAACTCGTGAGCTATTCTAATCTACCGCTCTTAGAAACCCATCATTAAAAATATATGTATAGTCCTCTTACAGCAGGTGTGAAATAGCACAAGTTGATGAAAACTGATGTTGAAGAGCGCTATACTGTAAATCCCACCTGAGATGAATCATACGGGAAGCGTGCTATACAATCGCATAACATGGGTAAGGTTGGATGAGCGGCAAAGCAAAAAAAAAAGACTAGCAAAAATCGGAAAGGAAGGTTTAAACCATGAGAACCTGCAAACAACTGGTGTCCCACAAGGGGATCAAACCAGCACCTCTCTAATAACTGTTGTCTCTTGCGGTATCACTGGTGACCATCAGCACTATTTGAGGTGGACTTCGAACAAACACACAGGAGAAGCTAAGATAAAAACCCAAAATGATTTGAGTGCCATGTTGACAGTGCAGCAATAACATGGATCAAGGTATCAAGGAAGAGTAACTGTTCTGAAATAATTTAATACTTTTGTTTGCTGAGGGTGTGTCAAAAGAGACAGTAAACACATTTAAAATGTTACAAAAGATTCTACATCAAACAAAAGATGTTCATCAAAGAATCATGAAAGAATTGTATCAGAGTTTCCACAACAGGGAGCACAAGAATGATTATACAAATGCATTTTTAAATGAGTATGTGACACTGATGAGAAGTTCAGCTGAAGTTTAGCCTTATGGTCACAGAAATATATTTCAGAATGTATTCCAATAGAAATGTTGTAGCAATATTTTACAGTATTACAGTGTTTTTGATCAAACAAATGCAGCCTCTGTGAGCATAACAAGCTCATATATATATATATACACACACACACACACATGTTGATCACTAGTGTATACAGTATATTTGAAAATATTCAGAATAAATATGTAAACAAAAAAAATAAAAAGTCTTAATATTTTTAAATAGTTTTGTTTTTTTAGGTAGACTGACAAAAATAGCTGATGGATTTACAGCTCCACTGTTAAAAAAATCTGAAGAAATCACAGAATTACTTGCAGCTGGTTGCCAGTAATTAACTGTAGATTAAATGTATGTTATTTACTGACAACAGTTTGTTCAAAGATAAATGATCGTTAAACATTAACAAGTCTTTATCTTGACAGGAACAAAATAATAAACTGACAGCCTAATGGGGAACCAATATCAAAGAAAAAAACTAAACAAAACAGAAAAAGGTTGCTGAGAATTTCTGGTTCCCAGAATGCTTTGTATGAGGCTGATATCAATAGATTTATTCTGTAAAGATAAAGACTTGTTTATGTTTAATGTTAATTTATATTTTTAGAAATTATAAATCTACGGTAAGTTACTGGCAAGCAGCTACATAACTACATTTTTTTTTTTTTACAGTGTAGGGATGTACTCAACTTTCATTTTTCATTAGTAAATTAAGTAGATAATTACAAAGAAATAGCAGGTAACACGTTGAATTAAACATGACATTTTGAAGTAGAAAGACAAAAACAGCTTTTTCAAGTAAATCATACCTTTACTTCCTCAATAACCTAAAAAAAAAATTGCAATGCAAATGAAATCCTTTGTTCAGTTTGCAGATTATAATTTCTGAATAAAACTCCATAGAATTGCATAGAGGAAAAATAAACGTTTCTGATAAATAAAACATAAGAGATAGGAAAAAAAAAAAGGTTTCGATTCTATTTTCGTAAAATAACTGACACACAGTGAAACAGCTTAAAGTAGAAGTATTAATAGGCTGCTGCAAGGATTATGAGCTCTGTAACCACAATAATTACTTTGTAAAATTGTCATTGGCTTTGCCAAGTTTTAGACAGTTTGTTACAGGGCAGTGCAAAGCGAAACACGCCAGAGCAAATATCTCATCTTCCTCTCTGCTCTCCATCCCAATAGGCATTATCTCAGTAATAGTGCTTTACACAAAGGCATGGATTTAATGCAGACTAAATTTCTGCCAACAGAGGGCAATAGTCCATTGCAGAATGTGGTGTGAGGACTTAGAACTTTGCTCAATAATTCCTGCGGTTTCTTCTTCTTTATCTTTAATACCATCACATTCAAAGATTTCAGAACAGTTAGACCTAAAATAGTTCAGTGCTCTGGAGATTTGGAGCCATCCGCGAAGATGTTTTCATGCTGACTTAATTTCTGCTGTGTCTATTTTAAATCTATTATTACATTAAATCCCAGCATCTCATCTCAATCGTGCTGTCTTATTGATTGTCATGTACTGACAGGGCAAGTCCCATCAGGTTTAGAGAGAGTAAATCAGCTCTCTACGGGAAGCAGGGGTGCAGGGGCTTCCAGTGTCTCCTGGATTTTATCAACATCATCAAGATCATCCTGATAATCTGAAATTTCTCTCCCCCTTCCTTCGTGCTCTCTCACTCAGCTTTGCAGAAGCTCACAACCCTGACCGAAGTCTCGAAAGCCTGTTTGCGTAGATATTTTGTGCAGCTAGTCTAAACACCCAACTTCCCGTGTGATCAATACGGAGCAGCTGCACATACAACCTGCTGCAAAGCGTTAATAATTGAATATCACAAGTCAGCACAGTCACATGCTCAACGCCTTTGATTTTATGTATGCAGCCTTGTCTCAAGCACAATAGCTTGTGGCACTTCCAGAATTTGCGGTTTTTGCCTGCAGTCATAATTTCAGTTGGCTTTATACCTCTGAGGAAAATAAAGCAGAACATAAGAAGTCGATTTAAAGGAACAGTCACAGCACAATGAAGTAAAATTCACTCAATGTCATATTCACTTTCGCAAAAAAATGGAAAAAGAAGAGAGCTTACTTGCGCTGAATGTGGACTTATAGTGTGCTTCAAATTTTAAAAGTATATTTTTTCCAATGAAATAAAATGACTGAAGTGCAAAGCCACTGAAGAAAGTACACTTGACTGTTTCTTAAGCACAGTTAAGTACACATTTATATATGCACTGACAAATTAAAGGTTTTCTTTGAAGTACATTTCTCAAGAAAATATTATAGCACATATAAATTAGATATTGGTAAGTTAGTGAATAAATAATAAAAGCTCAAACATTTATATACTGTATATACACAAACATGTTTGTGCTTTTATTATATATATATATATATATATATATATACACAACATCATTACAATTACAAATGTTTAATTGTAAGTATATAATCAAACAGTACATGATACGTTTAAAGAGAAATTACCGTTTGCAGTTACCGTATTTCAAAGAAGTTAGATTGATGAAATGATAGACGTGCCGTGGCCAGGTATGGTTTCCCATACTAGGGATTTGTGCTCTGCATTTAACCCATCCAAGTGCACACACACAGCAGTGAGAAGTGAACAACCACATACACACACACCGTGAACACACACCCGGAGCAGTGGGCACCCATTGCACGGGCAGCAGTTGGGGGAACGGTGCCTTGCTCAAGGGTCTCACCTCAGTCATGGTATTGAAGGTGGAGAGAGCGCTGGTTATTCACTCCCCCCACCCACAATCCCTGCCGGACCTGGGACTCGAACCCACAACCTTTGGGTTACAAGTCCAACTCCCTATCCATTAGGAATAATAAACAATTTGTTTACTTAATATATGTGACCCTGGATCACAAAACCAGTCATAAGGGTACATTATTCAAAACTAAGATTTATATATCATCTAAAAGCAGAATATATAAGCTTTCCATTGATGTTTGGTTTGTAAGGACAGGTCTTTTGGCTAAGATACAGCTACCTGTATTTTAAATCTGGAATTTGAGGATGCAAAAAAAAAAAAGTTTTTGGTACTGCATATTACTAATTTTTTGTATATTTACAGAAGGGAATTCACAAAATATTTGAACGGAAGATTATCTTTAGTTACTGTCCTAATGATTTTGGTATGAAAGAAAAATCAATAAATCTGACCCATAATATGCATTTTTGTCTATTGCTGTCACATATGCTATTAAATATCTCAGTGACTTAAGACTGGTTTTGTGTGTACTCTGCACATTTATTATGTATATATGAATACACACACATACAGAATATATTAGAACATATTTACATATATATATATATATATATATATATATTCATATTATTATATTAAATATATAATATATATTTCAAATATAAAAAAAAATTCTTAAATATATACACACACACGTGTGTGTGCGCATTTATACACACATAATACATACACACAGCACAAACATGTTACTTAAACAAAAACTTTTTTATTTTGAATGTGATTAAGCCCTAAATATAGCATACTCACTTTTTTTAAAACATCCTCTTTTGAGCAAATCAAAGGGATTTGAAAGGCTGAGAAAATCATCAAAATGTAGCGGAAATACTTGTCTGACATCTTTGCATGCCAACCAATGAGACTAATAGCCAAGAACTGGGTTAGATCTAAGAAAACCATGACGATAAATTAGTCATCAACCATTAACCAAGAAGCGGCCATTTTATTTTTCCTCCTTCAAAAAGTACAAAAATGTATGACGGATCCTACAGTACACGACTCTCATTAGAGAGTCAGCTTCAATATAGAAGAAGATGCATATAGGAAGTTCACGTCATTATCGGGAATATTACATTATGTAAAGCTCATTTCACCGAGCAGTGAAAACATCATTACAAACTGTTTCTGGAGTGTAACACGACTGTGTGACATCTAATTGGCAGAGCTGAAGTGTCGTAATTAGCGAGAGGACGCTTTGAGGAACTCGTTTACGAGATGTACGAGTATGAGGTCCGCCGTGGGTCACGGTCCACGCGTTAGGTGGCGGTTCCCTTCAGATACTTAAAGTATGAGTGAAAACGCTCAGCAAGCTCCAGACCGAGCACGAGCTGTGACTGCGAGGAGCACTTTGAAGGACGCTCGGTAATGACCTGTCCTCTCTGCATGGCCTCTGGAGGCAGCAATCCGCCACAGCGATAGCATTCTCAGATTAAGCCTGCGAGCGCCAGGGTTGCGAGCCCGGATCAGAAGCCGGGGTCATCCTTGTCAGTGTGGTTCATGGTGATCACACAGGGCCACTGACAGGTCCGCTGGTGGTGGAGGACACACAGGGACCCGGCGCCCAGCAGTCCCAATGGCTCACACTCACCCAGACACTCTCAGAGTGAGATCTTTACATGACAGTGCCGACACATCTCAGCTTGTGAACCTCATTGCTCTTGGCAGCCGGCATTTTTTAGTTCACTCCACTGTGCTTGTGTTAATTTGATGATAGGGCTGCACAGCTGCATGGGTGGGTGTGCACTGGAATTTTAATAAATAATACTCTTCGGTTAAACCGTGACACAGAACAAATGTATTATGAAAGGGAATGGATCACAAGGAAATGGAAAGGTGATTTAAAATGAATGAACTGGAATGGTTTCTTTTACAAACATTGAAAGAAGATTCTGAGAAATTATGAACAAGTGTTTTTCTATGTTAATAGTTATAATGTTAACTCTAAACATTTATGGAATGTTTGTTCAAAGTTTTTCTCAAAATGTGAACTCAAAAAAAAATAAAAAATCTTTCAAATAACTTTTTAAAAAGTCTTTTAAAGTAAATAATTGTTTCGGAATGGTCAGAGAACGTTCAAATGTAACATTCTATTCTCATAATGTTTGCAAAATGATAAAATCACTAAATCTCTAAATGTTTGATCTCTAAATAAAAAATTCTAGGAATAGACCATTTAAAAATAAATATGTGCACCTTTGCAGAACCTGATTTTGCTGAGTTCGGTGTGTGTCTGGTTGTGTCTGGAACAACATTGTGATTAGCCAATCAGATTTGAAGAACCAGTTTATGGTTTTTGTGAAGTTTAAGCTTACAATCAGTGTTTGGTGCTTGTACATCAGTATCAGTCATATATAATTTCCTCTGATTTTAGGCATTACTCATGGGTAGGGTTAGGTTTAGGTGTAGAGATACGGTCAAAAATAAAATTTTGGAATAAAATGTTGTTCGCTTAACTCAGCAAAATCAGGATGTGCGTTTACCTTTATTATAAACTTTGTTTTTTCTGCAGCTCTAAGATGCCATGACATCATTAACAATTTATGATTTTTTTATTATTTTATTTTTTTTGCAGATGCCAAATTTCCATTCATTTTCATTTTGTGCAAAAGAGTCCAAAGCAAATGCTCCATTTGTGCTCCACTGAGAAAGCAACAGAAAATGAACTTAATATATATATATAATTATAATAATAAAAAACAGAATTGTAATTTTCGGCTAAACTGTAAATTTTGAGTGAAAAGCAACTACAAAAAAAGGGAAAAAGAAACCTTTTATTTTTAAAATAATCCCTATAAATGTTCATTGTCTTTAGACAGCGAAGAAATTGGGACAAGGCCATGTATAAAGTATGGCTTAATCTGTCTGTTAATGAAAGCAAATGTCTTGAAGTAGTAGCGCTGTACTCGAATTAAGAAGCATGTTCATCAGGGATAGACGCAGCAGACTAAGTACACTTTAGAGCTGCAAATCTAATAGAGTTAGTGCTTGCTGTGCACAGGGATTGTTCTGGAAAGCCAGGGTGGGTGGATATTGGCAGAATACTCTACTGGTCAGAGGAGCTGAAACAATTTATACAATTGTTTCAGTTAGACAGTCAATGAACTTGGGTGAAGCTAAAACACTTTGAAATTTTAAGCATAGTAAGCATGTTTTTTTTTTTTTTAAAGTAATAGATTTCTAAAGAATAACAAAAAGTTTTGAGAACAATAAAAGACTGGTACGTAATAATTCACAAATATATATTTATATATAAATCTGAATGTCAAGTGTCTATCTCAGAAATATCATGTGTGATAATGTGCAAGATGGCTTGAAGTAAAACAGAAAGAAAACATAAACCGTAGATTGTTTACAACACTCCTTTCATATTTCTCTGATCTGCTCAAACAAGAGGTATTACAGTACAATCCTTCTGATAAGATTTTTCACTTGGTTTTCACCCAGCTGTTAAAATGCATTGTTTGAATCTGCCAGCAAAAAAAAGCTCCAGCATGGTAAACAAACCAGCTTCAAAGGTGTATAAGACTGTGGGCATTTGTTAAAGTGGTTATTACCGGGAATAAGTAAACCTAGTAATTTAGTTTCATGGGAAACAATGACAAGCTTCACATTATGGCTCGTTGTTTTGTTTCTAGGTGCTTAACTTCCTGGTATAATACTGTTGATACTTTATCACAGCCATTGTTTTTAACAGGTTTATTCTGTTTTGTGTAAATTGTGGATCATTTCTGAGAAAGAAAAAAAAAAAAGTATTAACCCACTCTTTGAGGTTCTTCTGCGAGGGAATTTATGAGTTGGCTCTTCACATTTCATAGAAGAGTACTGTCATTTTTAGTCAAAGAGAAAACTACTATTTGTGCTCTTTGCATTTCATCGGTCAACAACACAACTAAATCCCTCAAAGACTATTAAAATAAATAAATAACGGACTGCCATTCTACGCACTAGCGGCAGTTATTGTTTATTAGAACTAACATGATTAAAAATGGTTTTTGTTATTTATCTTTATTATTAACTATTTGACTTCCTTAATTCCTAATGTGCTGCTTATTAATAGTTAGTAAGGTATTTGTTAAATGTAGTTTTTGGGTAGGTTTAGGGATGTAGAATAAGGCAGTAATATGTGCTTAATTACTACTATATATATTCTAGTAATATGCATGCTAATAGGAAACTAGCAGTGGGTAGAAGATGACTTTTTGATTTTTGAAGGCAGCATAGAAATATCATTCTACAATCCTGTACATTCCACTATGTGACATTTGAGCTAAAAAATGAAGTGTGGGAAGCCTATGAGTGATTCACTGAATCATTTGTTCAATAACACACATATGCTCTGCAGTTCTGTTGTAATACAGTGATACAAGAGCAAAACAGACAACAGCAATTCTGTCTGAACAGTAACACAATATTGCTTACTAAACTGTTGTATCAAAGAAATATCACATTATTTGGAATCATGTTTTTTTTTTAATTGAAGTATGAGCACAGAGTATGCTTATTTTCAGAAACACACAATTCTGATACTTAAATATATCATGTTTCTCAAAATGTGTATGCTGAAATATTTTCAGAGTTTTATTCCTCATAGGATCAGAAATTATGTAGAGACTACCAGTCACATTTCCTCTACATCTCTGTTCCTAAGAGCAGAACCTGATAGAAAACCACTATAGCTGGAACATTAAACTCTGAAAGGTTGCAGATTTTCTGTATTCATTATAGTGGGTCCATTTAAAAGTTCACTAATTAGCTGATTTATTTTGATGATAGGTAAAAGGTACATTATATGAGGATTTAAATGATCTCCAAATTATAGATAATTAATTCCCCCTGTTCCATTCATCCTCAATAGCTTGCTCTGTAATATTATCTATAATATGGTATTATATCCCACGCTATAGTGCACAAGCCTACTGTTTTTGCTTCTGCAACCACCAATTACTGATAGTTCAGGCCATCTGGTGAGTCCTGATTTTCTAAGTAATCTCCCAAGTGTATTTCCGATAAGTCGAGTTTCCAAATGTCCACACGCTGCTGCCATATCATAATTTTTCTGATACTTTACCCTATTTTGTTTGGTGAAATTCATGCAGTCTGGTCTCTAGTCCAAAATATTTTTCCTGCTCTGCTCCAATCTCTTCAGGATCAATAACATGTCAACAGGTCAAGCTACCTGATCATCTTTCAAACAAAAATAGCGATGTTAGGAAAGAGGGTTTCGCTCTGACATGGAAGCTGGACTGAAATATCTAGTTTTAAGTGCGCGTTTGACAGTCTCGTCTGGGGATAACGACATGTTTAGAAATGAGTCTGTCTAACGACTGTCAAAAAATGTCCGCTAACAGAAAATCATTAAGATTCTCCGGGCCTTTTCTTAACCTTCGACAATAATATGAAAGAGAGCATGTCTTGCCGGGTTTGGTGAGATTTAGTGTTTAATGTAGGTGCGTTTTAATAAATCAGCAGCGTTAGATCATTATATTCCTTTGGGAATTCTAATTACGCATACATAATTCATTTACCATTTCAGTTTCTTGTTTGGAATGTTTCATTTGAAAATAAATAACAAATGGCCTCTTCGCAGGGTCACATCTACCCTCAAATGCTTCCTGTTCTCTGAGACCCTGGAAATGTAATACTAGTCTAGTATACCATCTAATCACTGGAGCTCAGTGTGTTGCATTTGTCATCATGTCTTCTGAAGGAAGCCGCTGCACCGAGGCTAAAAAAACTGCCAGTTAATAAAAGTTCAATTAACAGGACTGAGTGCCGGCTGAAGGAAACCTGCCATAGCCGGTCTCTTCTACGGAGCCGTGCTGAGAACTGCCTCAGACTGATATTAGTTCTGACATAGTTTGCTCGCACCTGTCTGAGCTCAATTACCTAAATAACAACAGCTTTGAAAATATAATAAGGGAAGTCAACTAATTTTGCTTCCCTCCTCCTTGTGCGGCAAATCCATAAATAATGGCTCCGAAAAAGCTTTTACATCCATCTTTCACAGTCATTACTGCCGCAGCTGTATAGATAAAACCATGTTATTGTTTTCATTTTCTGCCAGAGATGCTCCACTTTCTTACCAATGAAAAGGGAACATAAAAGTAACCCAAAAAAAGGAAGACGGAGAACAACATGTTGTGGTCACGTTGTCAAAATGCGGTGATGCAAAAGTTACAAAGTGTTTGTGAAGGCTGAGTCTAGACGTTATTGAGTCAGGTTAACTTTCTAAGCACAAATAGGGCTATTGTAACAAGCATTCAAAACGATCCTTAATGCTTTTATAATGACATTTGGGGGTTAAGTCCATTTAAAGAGGAAAAAGTAGTAGTATAAATCAATGGCTTATTACTGTATGGAAACATATTAGCATTGATTTTCCATTGCTGAATTATCAGAATCACAGGAGAAATTCGGTGCGCATGCTGTGTTATTGCTCAATTCGGGGGCCTTTCGCTATGTACTACAATGTTAATTTGAGCTGAATTTATAGGTTTGTGCATCTTAAAATGGTTATATGTTGAGGAAGCCGTTACCTGAGGGAGAAAACATGCTTCGGTTCTTTTGAATATTCCTAGTTTCGACTTAAATTAAGAAAATGCTGCTCTGTACTGTGGATAATGAAGGTTTCAAAGCCCCCAGTTGCACCACTTTTTATCGGATTTAAATGGAGTCTGTTGATATTTTCTCACCATGAGTTGGGTGTCTGGTCTGAAAGGTTATTCTGCAGTCTGTTTAGTCTGAGCATGAAAATGACAAAGGCAATGTCACCCCCTCCGTGACCATGAAGAGAGAAGCACATGCTAAGATAACCGAGATGAATGGCTGTGCTTGATATCACACAGTTGCCCAACAGAGCATTGACATCAGCTGTACTTGCCACGAAGACAAAGAGCACAATTTAGCCTCCGCATGGATCAAACAACCATAAGATACAAAGCTGCCAACAACCACCAAAACTGAATATAATAATAAAAATATCTGAATCCAGATAAATCCATTGTCCACATGGCAGGATTTCCAAGATGCAACTACACTGTAAAAAATGACTTTGATTTTAATGGTTAAAAAACTGTGAAAATGCTACGGTAAAAACCTGTTAAATGGTTAACGGTACATTCCTGTAAAATTTGCAAGTAAAAAATGTAAACAGACATTTTAACAATTTCCCCCCATTGCATTTCAAACTTTGTTTGTTATGTTTTTTATTTGTTTTTTCTCATCGGTTATTAGGGTTGAATGTTACATGTGATGTTGTTAAATTAATGTTTTTTGCGTATTTCAGTTTAATGAGTCACTGTGATGGTGTTTAGTGTTTGTGTGAATGACACTGAGCTCCTTCTATACAGTATATCCTCATATTTAAAAGCTGCTTGTGATGGGCTTTCTCATCATCACCTGTATTTGGTGCTTATCAGTGTATTTTAAATGTACAAAGCAGATTTCAGTACTTTAACATTATGTCAGTTAATGAAATTATGGTATTTAACTGTAAATTTAACTTAAAACTGTAAAACCTAAAATGTTGTTATCGTATTTTCTATGATCGAATTGCGGCAACCACAGCTGTTGATTTTTAACAGTAAAGTTTTACAGATTTATTTATTTATTTTTTTTACTGTGTACATTTAAATAACAAACTTTATGTATTTAGGCTTATTAATACAGTATTAAATATTTATTTAGCCTTGAACAAAACTATTGTAAGAGGAAAAATCTGTGAATATGTGAAATTAAATTCAGAGACTATCACACACACACACACACACACAAATTATAATAAAAAATAAGCCCCCCCCCCCAAATAAAGATTTTATTATTCATTATATATATATATATATATATATATATATATATTTATTTTTTTTTTTTTTTTATAAATGTGTAAATAAATAACTAAATTCAAAAGCTAATAAGTACTGTTAAAATAAAAGCTTTGGGAAAAAACTACACCTCATTGTAACGTTTCCATGTTTGTCATGTGCTCATGTTGTTTTCCGTGTTTCCCCATGTGCTTCCCGTGACCTAGTTTTGC
>JAUCMS010000024.1:13145338-13155834 GCA_032357445.1 Enteromius radiatus
TATATATATATATATATATATATATATATATATATATATATATATATATTGTGTGTGTGCTTTCAGAATAAAAAGGTTTCCTAGCAATAGACATAAAACTTTTCTTTTTCTTTAAGGCAGGGTACGCTAATAAAATAAATATAGATATATACATGGGTTAGTCTTGTGTTTACTTACATAACAAACCACTGATTTTAATATGAGCACACATCAGTGACATCCAAATTGATATCAGCAAACAACGCTGTTTTGCAGACAACATAAGGCATTTAAAACAGCTTTCAGCCATATCAAAGATTGTCACTGGTTATGTTTTCTTGTTGACTATAAAGGACATCATGCACTTGTGAAAACATGCACTGACTTTGAAACAAATGGCAAAACGACAGATGACAGATGACTAAAGGAAAAAAATCTTTGATATTACAACCTTATTTGTCATGATATTATTTTGGAATATTTTCCATTGCTTTAAATAAATACTCAAAAACTTATTTATAGCATATTATAAATATAAGAAAACAAGCAAAAAGAGAAAGATGCTCTCAAATCAGTTTCCTCGTTATACAAAAAAAGAAGTAAAGAGAAATTGAAATGCTGAATTTAGGTATTTTTTTGTGCTTGCTTTGTGTTGTGACAGTTGCCAGACCAACAGATTCTGGCATCATGGCAACCCGTTGGTTACGACCTTGCCATCAGGAAGCCTAAGGCAACAAAGTGCATGAGACGAGTTGTAAAATCATTTCGTATTTGTTTGGTAGCTTGGCAAGTCATCATGCTATCAAGGGCAAAAAATGTCACACTGCAGTAATTCAAAAATGGACAAATATGACTATGACTATTGTAGTGGCACGTGGGGGAACGGGATTCCTGCAGGAAACCCACAAAAGAAGCCGAACATAAATCATTTATAATATCCCAGCCCAAAAATGATTAAGCATATAATATAATACAATAATACATCTTAAAAAGGACTTTTTAGACACTGTGCATGGTTCTGCTGATCATTATACATTATGTAAAAAATGACAATGACAATTCATGGTCACCTTACACCTACACAAGTTAATGTCTTATTAAGTAGACATAAAATCAATTTTTTACAAATTAGCCTATCAATACGGTCAAGCCATCGATGACCCAGGCACTTAACCTTTGCAAAGGTTAAATCTTTTCTTAATCAGCACAGCATGTCTTAAAGACAGAGTGGTATAGACGGCCTATGAATTCTAGCAGTATGCAGCGGAGTCAATTGTGGTGAGTCACAAAGTGATGTGATGAGGGGTCTGTTCAAAAAAATAATCAAGTATTTACTAATGTTGTACAGTAATGTAAGCATGCACATTTATGTAACAAAATAAAATAGCACTGTATTCCAATAAACCAAAAAATGTCCCTTTTTTCCTATTGTTATAATGTTTTTGTCATAACAAGCATAATTAATAACCAAATAACTGATGATAATTAAGCACTACATATCAGAATGATATCTGAAGGACCATGTGACACTAAAGACATATAATAATGTAAACTATAATTATATAATAAAAAAAAAAATGAAAAGTTGTTACTATTTTTACTGTATTTTTACATGAATGCATACAGTCTTGCTAAGTATAAGACAGCTTTTGATTGGAAATGTAGGTCAGTGGATGTACACACAGTGCTGTATATATTTGCTTGCATTTTATACTGTAGGCCTATATTTTACTTTATAATGTATTCTGTAGCAAATATGATAACAAACACAAAAAATAGCATATAGCAGTGGCACATTGTAGCACTTACTACAAAAAACAAGTGTTTCTTCTGATTAACATACATCCCATGAGCTTTCAAATAGGTGTGAGGACTAAAAAAAAAAAAAAAGTGAGAGAGAGAGAAAACGTGTCTCATCCCACTGTAAATAATGCCTTCATTTCATACAGCCTGTTCAAATGGCAGATTATGTTATGTTAAATGTTAACTTCTATAAAATGCGCTTCATGTTTTGTTTTAGTAAACACTTATTTTCTTTCAAACATTATAATTACCATCACTCCACAGAGGGACACAGTCGCTACATAATTGTAGAAAAAAAATGAAAACTATGTTGTGACTAGAAGAGCTCCACGCAGTTTTATCAGGCTTTGTATGAATTTTAATGGGAATACAATTGCTGCATTTACATGTTAACTGGCTTGCGAGGCCCTAGAGAGCTTAATCAGAAGCAAGGTACTCTAAAATACTTAAGACCCAACATTAGCATAGATGTTCCCTGTCCCCGCTTGACTGGCAAATCAAAGCTGGATTTTTCATGCAAACTTTTTTTTTTTTTTTTTTCCAGAGCATTTCATGTTTGTCAACACTTGACCTTTGGACAGGCATCTTAGCAATTAGCAAAATAGATTTGAAGATTCTTTCAAATATCAGCACTAATTAGACTGCATTTACATTAGTGGTCCAAAAATATCACGTTGTCAAAAGCTCATTCAGCACCTCAGGTCTTTTCACACAAACAGCGTTTCATGCCCCTTGAATTTAGCAATTGATTAACTGGTGGACTAGAGTGGGTCTAAAGTCTGAGACAACTAGTGAAAATGCTTCCATTAGGCTGTTTATAACTTGACACTTGTTTATTTGGTTACAAATTACAACATTAGAACAATTAGAGTAGGAAGATCTGAAAAGCAATATTTTCCAGTGACAGAAGAAAGTGCATATATATATATATATATATATATATATATATATACATACACACATATACGCACTTTCTTCTGTCACTGGCTACAGTTCTATTTTTGAAATCAGGTTTAGTCAAAAGTAATTTTATTTTAAGGTCCAATTTTTACTATTAATAAGCCTTTAATAAGACTTTTGCCCCAATAAACTCCTATTTTGCTGCTTACTAATAGTTATTAAAATATTTGTTAGGTTTAGGTATTGGGTAAGATTATGGATGTAGAAAATAGTCATGCAGAATATGTGCTTTATATAAAATACGCATGCTATAATAAGCGAGTAGTTAAAAGTGAGAATTGGTCCCTAGTGTTTTTAGAATCATGTGAAAATTAGATACAAATTGAATAAATGGTTTTAATCTGGCTCAGAGGATGACAGAAATCACATCTTTGTTGCATTTTTTTTCTAGCGAGCATATAATAATATAGGACTTAAATATAGCTGTCCAAAGCAGAAATGCAAATTTCATCAAATTGTTTTCTAAAGTGTGACGAACACAGACTATTGTTGGAATCAGCACCCCAAGAACTTACAGATTTCTTTTTAATTATTACAAAATATAATAAATTATACTTTATAAATTGTACAAATTCCATAACAAAAAATATGGTAAGAGTGTTTTTGGTTTTACAGTTTTAAGTTAAATTTACTGATATAATGTTGATATTCCAACCTATTAAAGCACTGAAATCTGTTTTGTACCTTTGAAATACACAGATAAGCACCAAATGCAGATGGTAATGAGAAAGTCACATGATGAACCAAAGCCCATCACAAGCAGCTTTTAAATATGAAGATACAGTATACAGAAGGTGCTCAGTGTCATTCAGCACTAAACACCATCATGTTGAGACTCATTGAACTGAAATATGCAATAAACATTAATTTAACAACATTATATGTAACATACAACCCTAATAAACATAACTGATGAGATAAAACTAAGAAGAAACATAGTTATTTCAAAGAAAAAAAACTAAATTTGAAATGCAATCAAGGGAATTCTGGGAACATCAATTTACGTTTTTTCCCGTAAATTTTACAGGAATTTACCGTTAACCATTTAACAGGGTTTTTTTTTTTTCTGTTAAAATCTTTTTTTTTTTTACAGTGTATGGTTACAAAATATAATACTTATAATACTTTATATTATTATATTAGTATATGTTCATTGTGGTCTCAGATTTTTAGACCCCTTTGTAATGCATATCTGGTGTATTTCTTTCAATGATAACACATTGTGACTTTTGTGGGTAACTGTCAGGCTTTTCAGTGCGCTGTCACCTAGAGCTGCTTGGTCTGGGCCACTGAGAGCCCACTAGGGAAGTGAGAGACAAATGCTAGTAAATAACCAAAATGACAGATCCAATCCGATATGTATTACCCAAATAGAGATGGATCGTTGCGGAGGCAAACCAAATATTAATAAATAGATGTGGTGCTTAGATGTGACGATAGCGGCAGCATTAAACCCATTTATCTTCCACTTTGCTTTTTGTCCTGGCAGTAATATTTCTCATCAGTCAGCAAGTCCAATGTCAACCGAGGCTCAGTCCGGCGTTAGAAGAACGTCAGGCTGAACTGAGAGAGTTCGGCCTCCCGTTGTCAATCAATGACAATCCCGAGCTAATGAACGTATAACAAGCTTTGGAAGTGGTGAGTAATTAAATCTTCTCTTCATGGAAAGATTATCAAAAAGGCTGTTGACAAAGTGTGGCTCGTCTGGTGCACGCTGTCCAATATACAGCGCTACAAAGAAAAATATACTTCAATATAAAGTTACAAACATTATCAAATAAGTAAAGTCCAACCCTGGCAATACTACTGTGCAGGATGCTTTAGAAACTGCTACATAAAGAATATAAATGTAACACAACAAATGGAATCCAGAACTGACATCCATTAATTTTACATTATAAAAGAGTAGGATCTCAAACAAAAAATGAATGTGTAATCAGCATTTTAATTGAGTCTTAATGATTGCAATTAGCAGATAACAAAAGTGAAGAGTCAGCAGCGCTTGATTGACACGGAAAACAAAGATTAAAGGATCTGGGTGCAGAAACATCGATCTACTTTATAAAAAGCTGCCTTTATATAATTTGCCTTGTTTGAAACTTGTTTTTTTGAAACTTGTTAAGTTTAGGTACAGTGTTATTATGTAGAATAGGGTCATGTGCTTTATAAGTACTAATAAACAGCCAATATGCTAGTACACTGCATGCTAATAAGCACTAGTTAATAGCCAATACTATTAGTAACATGTGACAAAATATGTTGACCCAGGAACACAAAAAAATCAGGATGTGCTGAATGAACTGCTGAGGGTTTGTTTAATAAGAGTTACTTACCTTAGTTTAGCTGATTCAAAATAATAATAACTATTAAAAACACAAATAATAACAACAACAACAAACATGAACTAAAACGGGAAATAGGACATGCATTATTGCACAGTTTCGTATGTCAAATGCTGAAAAGCATGAATAGTTTATCACCAAATAATATATTTGTAAGTTATTCTTGTAACCCAGAAAATGTTTGTTTTATAGATACAGTACATATTTGATGAAACAGTGCCATCTGAGACCAAAGCAAAGCATCCTGTTTGAAATCAACAAACATGAGCATTGTTTGAGAAGTGTACGGCAGGCCTGTTTGCCGTCGAACTAACAGTGACAGCCGGAGACTCAGAAGAGCTTGAATTCTCTAGAAATACAAACCAAATATGTTTTATTCGCATCGTTTTAAAGAAAAAGTTTTTGCACAGTTCTGATACTAGTAAGTACACAGTCTGGTAAAAACATCTATCTCTGTCGAAAGCCATTAAATATACCATGATTTCTGGTGAAACATGAGAAACACGCAAGCTACTGTTCAATCAATGTTTCTAAAAGAATGCTCAGAAAGCTTGCATTTATTTGATTAGAAATACAGTAAAAACAGCAGTATTGTAAAATACTATTACAATTTTAAATATGTGAAAATTTACTTCCGTATCTCGATCTTAGTATCCCTCCTCCGCCCCAGCTGCTTCCCATTTTTATCCAGGGGGAGCACTCTTCCGCCTCCTCCTTCTCCCGAGCCCTTAGGGCTGTCCACCCTAGGACTCGGCAGCCCTCCTAACCCTGAGTATTCTCCCGGGGCAGCTCGCCAAACAAGCTTCGCTTATTTATACTTGATTACAGACAAGTACGAACTCGTGAAATGTATTTTAAAATGTCATGTATTCCAGTGAATTTTCAGCATCATGACTGCAGATTTCAGTTTCACATGATCCCTCATATATATACTGTGTGTGTGTGTATAAATGAAAAGGGGTTTAACTAAAAAAGTTGTAAGTGTAATAATTCTGTTTAAATTAATTGCAATTTTGTTTTTGCTTTTCTGAGTCAAAAATAAACATCACACTTTCCTTCCAGACTTACTAAATTTACCCAACAAAATGTCATCCAGTCTTGCCAGGCATATTTACAACTCAAATTTATTTATGACACATTAAATGATTAATTACTTTCACCCCAAATACTAATTAGTTTTTTAAATTTGCCACTATCCAAGGTTTTACCCATTTGTCAGTAAGATCTGATCTTTTTTTTTCACTCTTTTAAAACACAATAAAACTTAATACGCTTTCTTGTTCTTTTATATATTTTAAAATGTACAAGTCAGAATAAGCATGCTGTTTGAATATTTACATAAATATTGTGTTACACTGAATGACAACGTACCATAATTTCAACCAAATCTCCAAAAACATTTTTGAAACCCTTAAAAGTAGACACTTTGCTTACATTTAAAGTGCTTTCTATAGACATAAAATCACTTTTGTGAATTTCTTTTGATGCAGACTATTTAACGTCTTTGACCCATATATACAGAACAAAGTAAAAGTATTTAACATCCAAAATAAATAAATAAAATCTGCAGAGTCAAACACACTTGACAGATTTCAAATAGTATATTTCTAGCGATTCCCGTGCCGGATTTCTCCAATGGATATCTGAAGAGCCACTCATGCTTGAAACAATGAAACAATGGATTTACTGACATCTAACAGACCTTGGAGAGTTAAAACAGTCGACACTGAATAAAAAGAAGAGTTTATGGTAATAAAGCACTTGATTGATTTTACCCCGTTTCCTATTTTCAATCTACACTTTCTGTTTATCGTAATTGTATCAAAACACACGTTCAGTGGTGAACAGACACTGTAAGTGAAAGTGAATGTGAAAGATCATTTCTTGCTTGTCAGAGTCCTGGCATGCCGGTTTCGCACATCACTCTCAAAGAAGAATGTGATGGGATCGAGAGACAGGACTACTCGTTTAGTGCTGTCACTTTCTTTTTACTGCCGCTTCAGGAAAATGAGTGAAAACAAATAGATAAGCTCAGAAAAGAAGGGCACACCCAGTGTGATTTCACAATGCCAGTCAACGTAATGAGAAAAGGGAAGCCCTCTCTGTAGAGTATCGAGATAAGGGCTGTGCCTATCACTGAGAGGACCTCACTCGCTCCCATCCTTCACCAGAGAAGAAAAACAGCCAAGGACCTTCACAGGAGCCCGGAGAGGTCGTCACTGTCACATGTATATTAATGACCCCAAAAAAGCTCGAGACAAAGTTACAACATGCCAAACTTGAGACGACAAAACTTCTTAAAGTCACCTTAACGCTTAAACTTCACTTATTTTTTAATGACTTTCTCATCATGTAATCCTCTTTGAAACAGTGAATGAAAGAATTGCTGCAATGTTACACTAAAGCAAACCCGTTCCCTCTGGGATTCCGCTTAAAACCTGGCATAAGTTGCTGTACGTCCACACTAATTACGACTGCATGTTCTCAAAAATTTCATCCAAAAAATTTCATAAAGCGAAAGGATGATTTGCAGAGCGAAGCTATCTGATTTATGTAGTCTTTTTGTACAAGGATCACAGAATTAAAAGATATTGCACCCTGTCTGTGTAATGACGAGCGTATTCTATGCTCTTCTATGTTTCATTTAATGAAATTGTAAATGTGAGAAGGCAGAGTGGATAAAAAAAAAAAAAAAAAGGTTGTCATTAAGTATCGTATTCATATTTAAGTTGCACAAAAAAAAATAAAATAAAAATAATGTAAAGTATAATAAGTAAACAAATGTTTAAAAAAATGTAATTCAATTTCATTGGATATTTAGGGCATGTTTTAGGCCAGATTAGAATGTAAAATTGTAAACAAATGGTTTTAAATTAATGGTTTACTGTGAAACCATAGTAAATACAAAAATTCTGAATGGTTGTTTATTGTAACGCCAGCATTTCTGCTGTTCCCGAAACATCTACTACACAGATATTATATATATACACACACACACATAGATTCCTCATTAGTGGCTGGTTAAGCTACTGGAACGGTCAGAGTTGGTCTGTAAACACTTAAGTTCAGTGTGTATCTGCAGCAGTACTTACACACATGTATGAATATCTACATCAGCAACAGACTTCAGCAGACGATACTGCTAAGCTAACACAATACAACAAGACATTAAAATTAAAACAGCTTTTACATCTATGTAAAACAATGTGAAATCTAAGTAGAGTGCTGGTTAAAAGTTTGTGAACCCCTTGAAGAATCTGTGAAAATGTGAGTAATTTTAACAAAATAAGAGAGATCATATAAAATGCGTGTTATTTTGGTTAACAATTAACCACGAATTTTCCCTCAATAGATTCATAATTTGCTGCTTATTATGAGTTAGCAAGGTAGTTTTTACGTTTAGGTATTGATAGGATTAGGGATGTAGAATAAGGTTGAATAGAAAAAGGCATTAATATGTGCTTAGTTAACAATAATTATATATGGATAATGTTCTAGTGATATGTATGCTAATAAGTAAGGGTGTGACGAGACACTTATCCCATGAGACGAGACGAGACACTGGGTTCACAAGAACGAGACGAGACAAGATTTTTAGACTTTTTTATAAATACATCCTCAATGATAAAATATATTTGGATTATTGGACAAAAACATTCCCCAAAAAATGTACAGTGCATTCTGTAATCAACTTTTTGAAATTAAACTATTTTAATGAATTACTTGCTGTAATAAACAACATGTGAACACAGCTAAATATTTTGCCAAAAACTGGCAGGCAAGTAATTAACAACAAAATAACAAAAAAATGTATCATATCATGAATAAATAAAATCAGATAACACAAATATTCTTTAAAAAGCAGGGTAAGCGATTTTTTTCAAAAAAGCTTCAGAGTCACACCCCTACTAATAAGCAATAAGTGTAACCGACCGTAAAATAACAGTTTTTTTTTTTTGTAATACTGTCCTAAGTACGATATTTTATACAAAATGAGCCGGTTTCCCGGACAGGAATTAGATTAAGCCAGGACTAGACCTTTGCTAATTTAGGACATTTAAGAATTTTTAGAAACACGTCTTACAAAAATGCATTATCTGTGAGCATTTTAAGACCAAACAAAGGCAATGATGTATTTTAAGATATCTCAGAGCAAGCCTTTAGACAGCTCTTAACATTTATTTTAATCTAGGACTAGTCTTAAACCCTGTTCGGGAAACCGGCCCAATATATTTACATTTAGTCCACAAGACAAAAAAAAAAAAAAAAAGTATGTGAACCCTTGGTCTTTCAGCAGTGACAGTGTGATTTTGAGATTCATCTTTTTCTTTTCAGGACAAATAAGGGACTCAAACACAACTATTAAAAAGGTTCAAGCATTCACTGATGTTCCTGAAGGAAATACAATGCATTAAGAGCCGGAGGGTGAAAATGTTTGTAAAGAAGTTAAATTACTTAATTTGTCTTTTGTGAAATATACAAGTATCGTCTGTTGCTTCCAAATGGCAGTACTAAATGGAATATTATATATATATATATATATATATATATATATATGTGTGTGTGTGTGTGTGTGTTGCGTCTCTTGCGGAATGGAGAGCGCAAAACAATAATCTTTTAATCATCAACCTGAGGAGAACAGGATAGGCACTGACAAATAAACATCCAAGATAACATTAGGAACTGAAGTAACATTTAAGGACTGAAAAGGGAGACACAGACATTAAATACACAACGTAACACGTGGAGAACTCAAAACACCTGGGAACAAATTAACCAATAATCACATAGACGACAAGAACTACCAAATCTGAACAACAAGGAAAATAAAACCAAAACATCCATGGCTGATCAGAAGCCAATGGGTAAGGAGCCTCAGGAGGCCATGTCCAAGACCCCATCCCACCCACCCCTACCACGACGGCTATATATGGGTTCTGCAAGTGGTTCACAAATTTTCAAGCAGCATTGTATAAATATTAATTATCTGAATTTGCATTTTCATTTAGTTGTTTGCACACACAATTATTTTTTATGCACAGTGTTGTAAACAATTTGTAATAAAACATCTAATAATATTCTTGATATTCTGAAACACCCAAGATAACAATACCATGCAATACATTAACACAATATATCATATTACCTTATATTGTATATGAGCACATCTCTAGTTGTCACATTTTGTTCAGATACACTTGCATTACAGATGTTACTGTGCTCAGAAAACAACAACTATTAAAGGGGCCATCCAGTCCCAATTTTCCATAAGTTAATATGAGTCTTTAGGGTCTTTTTATCTTAAAATTTCTCAAAGATAGTTTTAAAAACGCTCATTTTGCCCTGTCAAAAACAGCTCTTTAGAAATCACTCTGTTCTGTGTACTTCCCCTTTAAATCTTCACGAGCTCCG
>JAUCMS010000024.1:13172578-13183846 GCA_032357445.1 Enteromius radiatus
TTTATTTTGGATGCGATTAATCGCGATTAATCATTGCCCAGCACTAATATATATATATATATATATATATATATATAGGCATAATAATAAGTAATAAATGGAACAGGTGTAAGATATTTAGAAACCATAGAAATAAAAACTAAAATTATATAATATAAACCTGACATGTATTTATATTTTGAATTATTATTATTATTATTTATTTTAATTTTTTTTGAGATTTCAGTTTCAGCACTTAATTTCCTGGTAACATTTTACAGTAAAGTAATTTGTTAGCATTAGTTATCATGAATTAACAATGCAAAATGCTACAGCATTTATCAATCTTGATTAATTGAATAATTTACTAACAAATTATTAAAACAAAAAGTTGTGGCATTATTTAACATTAGCTAGCATGAACTAACAATGAAAATTGCTTTTTTATTAACTTCAGTAAAGATTAATAAATACTGTATCAAATGTATTGCTCATTGATTGCATAACTAATGAGACTTTATTGTAAAGGCTTACCAATATGCCAATATGTATTTGGCTTGTGTAAGTAATTTTTTTTTTTATTTAATTTTTAGATTATGTACATTTCATACAGTATTTATTAATCTTGGTTAGCATTAGTTAATACAATTTAACTGCCCGTTGTTACTTAATGTCAGCTCAGGGTCATTAAATAGTAACTGAATTGTTGATTTTTATACAGTATTATAAAATGTTGAATTAGTATTACAAAATAAAAAAAAATAAATGCTTTAGAGGTATTTTTGATTGTTAGCTCATGCTAATTAACGTTAACAAATGCAAACCTATTGTAAAGTGTTACCGCTTTAGTTTTAGTTAACAATAACAGCAGTAATGGGGACAATACTTCAGTGCTTTAATAAGACCTATAAAGGTCTTCGTGTCAATACAGTAAATGGTGGTTACATTTATGGACATGTTGTGAGAGACTGTATGAATATAGTGACCCTGTGCTCTGGGAAACATAAACCATGGAATGACATACTACAATGAATAATGAGTAGTCGATTCATTATAAGCTTGTTAACCAAGGTGTAAACACTGAGAAAAGGATTAGTGGGTTTACAGTGGAATCAATTATCTACAACTGAATGCTTATTAAACTGTCTAAAGGCATATTTGTGAGAAGAAAACACCATGAACAGCACATTTTGGAGCACACTGAACTGTAATGCAGTTCAGACGGTCTGCTGTGATGAGATATCAAACCCCAGCCAACATCAAGACTGGGATTCAAGCGAGAGCTGAATAAAGTGTGACCTTTCAATCACCTAACGCATTCTGGACTGAATTCTGCGCCCAGAATCCCTCTGTGTAGGACAAATGAAGTTGCTAGAGCTAAAATGTACTGAATTATTAATAAAAAGCTTTATATAAAGAAGACAGAGTGACTGTGTGAGAAAGTTTGAAACTAGAACATCAATTAACTGTAGGTACGGGCCAGAGTTGTCAGAATAATGAAACAACAGCTGAAACAATTTGCTCCCTCAGCAAATGCAGACTAAAATAAGATCAGTTATATGCATTTATTGATTGAAATAATCATCCATCAGAGGTTAATTAGGACATGCCAAATATTTCCATTTTAATTATTGGTTTTCAAGCATTTCACCAGAAACAATCTTTAAAAAACAAAAAAGACCCACATTCAAGGATGTATGAAGGGCACCCAACGACAGCATGCTTAAAAAGATGTCAGTCACATGACAGATTAATAATTGTTTTAGCTTTTCTTTATTTAATTATAACGATTTGCCAATGTGTGTTTTCCAAAGTGCCGAGGCAAAATAAATTTATACTTGACCTATGAAGCCTGCAGCTTATTTCTGCATGTACTTAACATTCATTTTCGTAATGGCAATCTATCGTTAGCACAAAGTCAAAAAGTGGTCACACGACAAATAGTGGAAACACAGCAAGACTAGGACACAGCTCCGGAAGGATTGGCCTCCTGTGTTTACAGCGCTCAAGGGAACGACTCGCTCCCAGATCTGACGTGACGTTTCTGACAGAAAAAAAAATAATGGCAATACCAAAGACGGGTCTCGGATCTGACAAACATTTAGATGTTATTACCCAGTTATAGTGAGTAACTACTGTGCCACTCAAATCTAGCCCGCATGGCCACTGGCAATACCAGCCAGCCACCTAATGCCAGCAGACAGCAGTAACACACATCAAGCACAGCCACAAATTCAAGTAATTGACAAAAGATAATGAAGAGTTTGAGAAGACACACTTGGCGCCCCGCTGTTAGAGAGTTTCTCTGTTATTCTTTGCATGGCATTTATATGTACCACAGAATGTTTATAGAGCAGGGTAATGTCTAAATAGTGTACAATCTGCAACCGGTGAATGCGAACGTAATTAATTTTTAGAGGTATAATGGGATTGTTGATGAGGTACATTGCTGTGTAAAGTCGCAGCTGTTTGACGGTTATTTTGCAGTTTAGTCTTATAATGTGTGCTTTCAATAGTTCTTTTGTGCAGTTCTCTCTCCCCCTCTCTTTCATGAACATTCACTCTTTATTTTCTTCTTTCTGCTGGCTGAAAAAAAAAAAAAAAAGTTTGATCAATTAGTCGGATGGCACATTAACCGCATAGATTCTGACTAAATAAAACAACCCTTTGCAGTGAATCACTGTGTTAAGAAATGTGAGCTAGTGGAATGATTATGATCAGACATCATGAGTGATGGCTGGCTGAAATCCATTTCAGTCTATATCACTGAGAATACTGTAAGATGCTCCTTTTGTCTGGAAAATCAGAAAAGAAGGAATTAGTGTTCCAACAAGAAGGCCAATTTCCGTTTGAAATTTAAAAGGGAATTATTCCAAAGTTCTTCCTCTGGGCTCCATTAATGTTACACTCGCTAATCACTGCGGTTAAGTGCCTTGGCAGCGTGGCCATTGTAAAGGGGAAAGTACAGCCCATGTGAGTGATGAGAAACGGCAGTCAGGACTATGGCCGACCTCTCATCTGGTTGTGCAACTTTATTTAATTTCAAACTGTAAAATGATATAACAATAACCTCTAAGATATATAACTGACATGTGGTAATCCAATACAAAATTTGTGTGTAATGTTCAATATACAATGAGATGGAGAAGAAATATCTAGGGGACGGAAAAAAAAAAAAAACCCTCCAGAAATATTTACATACACACACACACATATATATATATATATATATGATACCACACTAATCTCAGCCAATCAGATTCAAGAGGCAGAACACTTGAGGCAGTAAAACTCTGACACCTTCATTCCTTTTCACGAAATTTACAGAGTGTCTATTAATAAAGTGTCATTTTTGCACAATTACTAGAAGTATATCATGTTATGACTTCAGAACAATATTAATATGCTGGGGGTTTTCAACACGCTTTTGAATGTTAGCATCACACATATCATATCTGTGGGTTTTCAAACACAGTAGGTTTACTCTGTAGCTCTCATTATACAGCATTGCATTTAGGAGTTGGAAAGCTCTGGTTCAAATCCCGCGTAACCATGGTTCCACAAAACAGTTCAAATTAGGGCTGGGCGATCTATATTGAACGATATATTATATGCATCTCGTCAGTAAAGCCGGTTCTATGATTAGCGGTAAATCTCCATCACCTGTTTTCAGATGCAGCGCCAGCTTATACACAGAGCCGTAGATCACTGACAAGCTATGCGTTGATCCATTTAACAATATAATATAAGAAAATGAGGTGAGCAGACCCCTTTAAGGAACACGTTAAATGCAATTCATGCGCACACACAAGTGTTTTCCCCTGTAGATTACGGCTCATAATGAAACAAATGTTTTCCTTTTTTTTTTTGTGCCCTTTTTTCTTTCTAATGGAACAGTGGAAACTGTACTGCTAGTCACTGTAGCATACTGATGAAGCAGAAATACTGGATGAACAGTGACTGCTGCATATTCTTCTGGGTAAAGCTACACTCTCGTGGAAGGTGAAAAAGCTATAATTATTCCATATGCATCAGCCTAAGCAAGCTGTTTTCATTTAAATCAAGGATGAAACAGGAATGAAAATGTCCTACATGTCACACTACCTCTGCAGCAAAAGACAGGCTGGAAGTTAATTTACTGACATTGATAAACTCAGAGGAACACTCTAAAATGACACAATTCAGTCAAAAATCGTATAAACAAAAATTAATATGTAATGAATGAAGTAAAAGAAAATATTTAGACAGATATATGACGGAGCAATAAATGATTTTGTTTTGTTCTTATATTAATTATTTTCCTTATCCATCCATTCAATTAAATTCAATATATTATATTCCTTTTCCTCCAGATGCATTCATTTCCATATTTATTAATACATTTATTTAATTATTGTCATGTAGTAAAACATTTATACAATGACTATCGACAGCTTAAGTAAATAAAATAAAATAAAGTATAATAAAATAAAAGTCCTCTAACGTGCCCCACATGTCCTCTAATAACCCACCTAAACCAATTTCAATAGGAAATCCACACTAAAAGCATCAAGTGATTTCATGATGTATTTAGCCAGAGTTTTGGTCTCTAAACCAGATCTAAAAGCAGACCATAGGCAGCAGTCCTTTCAGCAGAATTAAAAGCCTTATTTACACATTAGAGTTCATGTCACATTATCCCAGGTAAATTACACACTTCCTTGCTTTTGGTTTATAAGGCCTCCTGATGATCAGGCTGAGATGTTTGTGGGATCATTTGAACTGCTCTGATTTAATGGAGCATGCTCAAATCCTGCGAGGGGTCACTTATATCTCATAAAAACCTTGAGAAAAGCTGTAAAATCAATGACCTGTTTTGTTACTTAATGAGTTGCTGGTGTGAGAAAAGAAAGGGGAAAAAAATGAGTTTGCAATTGCTATGTCTTGCCTATTACCAGTTTGGTTTTGCTGCATTGCTGTTATTAAAGATGCAGCACAAAGACAAACAGAGCTCTCTAAATCTCTTCTTATCCAAATGCAGACAAACAAAGTGACTCAAACCATATAAACCATCAATAAATAACAAAACCACAGCATAAAGCCTCACCCAGAAACTACAGCATCCCCAGCACACCGTGCCCTACAACCTGAGCTTCAGTAGGCACAGGTAAAAATCGAAGAAAACAAGATGCACCTACCGACATGTTTTGACGTCAAACTGACTCTTCAATTGACTCAGCAAGCATCTTTTGTAGTGAATGAGGGAGTGATTTTGGTTCTAGTGGAGATAATTTACATGTCTGCACACACCGCCTAATGCAGCAATCACACATGCATAGATTAAAATAGATAAGACAGTTTTTTTTCTTTTTTTTTCTTTCTTTCCTTCTCATTTTTGAATAAAAAAGCTGAAATAATTCATGCTGTGACTGGAATCAAATGTTTTAGGAGGTCAAAGCTCCTGGGTTGATTGCAATGAAAAAAACATTGTTGAACAAGCATTTGGACATTTCTATAAGAGTTACAATGAAAATGGGATGATAAGTATGCATCCTAATACCATGGAGTGGAGTGCCTACAGTAAATATACTGCTACATACAGTATAGTATGGACACATTAAAGCTACTCATGCGAGAAATTACTGTATTGTACCAAACTGAGTAATATAGTCAATGCCTATAATTGCAGTTTCACATACAGACTCATACACTCCTACATACATAACTATAACAGAGTTTGAAGCATGAAAGAATTTTAAATCACATTATATATATATATATATATATATACACATAAATCATATTTTGATCATGTTCAATTGCAACTGGCCAAGAATGTATGCCTAGGCATTTAAGTTGTGACAAAACAAAGCGAACCAAACCAGTAGTAACCGAAATCAAGTAAAATAAGTATTCAGTGTCAAATTATAATAAATGCCGCTTAAGGTATCAAATCAGCATATTAACATGACTTTTGAAGGATCATGAGACACTGAAGCTTGGAGATACAGTATGTTGCTGTAAATTCAGCTTTAAAAAGTCACAGGAATCAATTATATTTTCCAATACATTTCAATTAAATACAGCCTTGGTCAGCACAAGAGAGGAAAAAACGATTTCAAATTTCTGACCGAAGAGTCAGTTGCTTCTTCCAGTTTGAAGCATTTTTAATGTAGTCAAACCACATACTCTAAGCTCCTCACTGCTGTCTAAGTTTTTTATGATATTAATGAGGTAGTTAGGCTGATCTACATCTGTCTTGTTGACTGTGAAGGCAGTCTACCTAAGATGAATGAGTTGCTGAATCTTACACCAGCGAGTAGCCTTCGCAAGCCAGATGGTGGGCATTTTTACTTAAGTCAAGCGGATCTATCCTAAGCATTTAGATATCCAGCCCACACTGAGTTGTTCAGATATAGAACATATTTTGGTGCAATTTTAGAGGTAAACAGTCTCAAATGAGCTGGATGAGATATGTTAATGTAATGAGGCATGTTAACTTGCTTCGTGTTGATAAACAGATTTATTTGTCCTTGCATGCATTACCATATCGCAAATAGATTGAGGAAAGTGGGCAAACGCGCAATGCAGCTCAAGACTACTTATGACTATTCATGCATATACAGTCTGCTTAAAGAGACAGAAATGTTAAGGGTGGCATTGCATGACTTGGAGCAGCTCATTACACATGCAAGTCCATCCTCGTAAATCTATAATCATTAACATCTGCAGTGTCTTTTCTCATTGAACTGTTTTGGTCCTGTGTGGCCCACTCATCCTGCTTAACCCTTCCCGTGCAAGCGCAGCAGAAAGCGGCGAGTTCATGAGAGAGGAGAGAAACTTTTTCACATTTATTTCGAGGCCCTGCTCGGCGCATACACCGCTCACGTGTTAATGTCTTTCAAAATTTCATTAGTTTTTCATTAGACACCACTAGCCGCCGATTTCATCTTGAGCTCTGTATAAATAATATATACAATTGTGTTTTTGCTATTGATTCGGACAGGAAAAAAATAATGCCGAGGATGAAATGAGAATTTGTGGATTGCTGAAACAGAAAGTCGTTAAGTATGGAGTTGACCTTGCTTTAATTTGAAGCTTAGGACACTCGCTGTTGCTATTTGAAATACATTAATTGTTGTATCGATTTACTCAGGGAGGGAAAAATCTGATTAAAACAGAGCTTGCCAGTTGTTTACATGTCCTCACGAATGCTCTTTTTCCAAATGCATCACCTCGGTGAATCAATGACAATAATTGTCAACGCTGAGAATGTATCCATTGAGTCAGTCAGCCGCATCAATTGGCAGGACAAGCCAGGCAAGAAAAATTTGAGGTGATGGATATTTCAGACTGTTGGAGGACTGAAAACAGCTGCCAAATCAGCATTAATTCAGAGAAGATCCGTACGTATTGGCTGGGGAGAACTGTGTTATTTTCTTTGCTCTTTTTCATAATTTTTATTGCAGGGATGTACAGGAAATATTCATACAAACCCCTATAGTGCACGCACTTCACCATGTAATAATAATGATAAATCAAATGCTAATAAATCATAAGCATATATAAAGGTGGGTGATAATACCTCTGCATTCCAATTCACCAACAGAGCGTTTTATATCTCTGCTCATTTAGAGCACAATTTCCAATGCCAGCCTCAGAGCAAGACGCCATTTATGCTAAATGACCCTTTTTTTTTGCACTCAGCCAAGGCTGTAAATAGAATATTATTTACTGGATTGGCAGTGTTAAAATTAATGTTGCAAAAATCCCTTTCTCCAGTTGGATTGCGGCTTTAATGAGCCTTTACTGATACGAACTCTGATGGCACCACGGATGGCGGGGCTTCCGGAATGTCAGGAGTGAACGTCCCTCAGCCGTATGACACAGAGATTCCACAGATAATCCGCTTTCACACCACGCATCGCTGTTGTTATGCCAGTATTGTGATCCTCAAAGTGTATTTGCATGTTACTTTGGAGAGTGGAAATGTCTCCACCTTCAAAGCTCTTAGAGCACTTTAATTTATTGATTTCACTGCTCTTTTCTCCATCAGCGGCCCACTCGTATCTGTGCTGCACTAAGCCAGAGCTGCCTTAGCAAAAAGGAAAACTCTGTAGGATAGCAGATACAGCTTTTAGGTTGGAAAGTTGAGTCCAGGCTAAAGCCACTTGCCAGAATAGTTCTGAAATTATTTCCACAATATATGGAAATAATTTTCTTTTTAAAGTTATTTCCACAATATATGGGGGGGGGGGGGGGGGGATACTCTCAAAGGCAACACAAAACCAAAATTCCATCTATTTATAAAAGGAATAATTCAGCCAAAATGTTTACGTAATTCTACATCTAAACAGATTTGGAGAAATGTACTTCATTTGCTCCCAATGGATCATCTGCAGAGAATGGGTGCCGTCAGTATGAGAGTCCAAACATCACAATAATCCCCTCCACTCCAAGTCAAGTTTCATTCTGTTCTAGCTTTAAACTGTAATTTTTGGCCAAAATATCCAACCTAGTCTCATAAAATGATGTACCTCTGTGCACTTTACGTATTGAACTGGTGCTAAAACACAGGTTCAGTACGTAAATTCTGTCACATTTTATTACATTGATACAGGCATATAATGTTGCA
Organism: Enteromius radiatus; assembly: GCA_032357445.1. Taxonomy (NCBI): domain Eukaryota; kingdom Metazoa; phylum Chordata; class Actinopteri; order Cypriniformes; family Cyprinidae; genus Enteromius; species Enteromius radiatus. Next base: position 13,181,172 of record JAUCMS010000024.1, read on the forward strand.
GAATTGAAATATTGCTGGAAGTTAATGTTCTATCATGTTGGAAATATGCCCTACACCAAATCCAACCCTAATAGTGTCAACAAATGCAAAACTGATATAAAAAGGCATTGGTTGATGCAACCATACCATTGCAACTTCCTTTTACGCAGATTTGATGGTTTTGTCAAACCACAGTTTATATGTATGATGCTAACATTTAAAAGCATCAGTTATACAATATCCCACCACACTAATAAGTCATAACATGGTATTATTCAAAATGAGTGTGAAAAGGAATAAAAGGTGTTTTGCTGCCTCTAGTGTTTATTTTGTTTGGAATCTGCAGTGATATGTGCTTGATGGTACATATTTCGGGTCTCGCTAAAAAGTGCACCAAGGAACATTTATAAAATGAGATCGGGTAGAAAATATCAGTCCATTATCTATAATATTGCTTCTTCCAGTAAAAAAAAACTATATATAAAACTTTCTTATATAGATGAGATAACTTCTAATATTAAGCATAGATGACTCTTACCAGTCCAGCACATAGCCTTATTACTTTATAAGATGTTAACTCATGGACTAAAGTGGTGTGGATTACTTGTTTTTATCAGTTGTTTGGACTCTCATTATGACGGCACCCATTCACTGAGGAGGATTCATGGGTAAGCAAGTGATGCAGAATACTGAATCTGTTTAGTTAACAATTGAACATGTCCATCTTGGATGGTTTGATTTTCGTTTTTGGGAGGATTACTCCTTTAAGACTTCAAAGAAATCCATAATCTCTGTCATATCCGAACCCATATTGGATAATGCTAACCAATACCGCAGCAATTTTCTAAGCGCGTTCATTTTGGCCACTTTGCATGATCCCATAAATTGCTGAAAGACAAAAAGTCCCATCCACAAATGTTCTTGTTTAACCCCCGTGTTTCATTTGAAAATACATAAAATTACTGAAGCGGGTTGCAAATGGTTGACTGTAAAATTCATAGTATAAAAATTTTACTCAGTGAGTCAACCTCTATTTAAAATGAGAGGATCAAGTTCACATCTAGCTGTAAAAGACTTTGGCATTTCCAAAAACTCTATTGTCTAGTCACATTTTGTTTGTGATGGCTGTCACGTCTGCATTTGTCCCTGCCTTGCTGAGAGGCTGATGACTGCTAGGTAAGGCCCCTGTGGCATCAGCTGAAAGTCTTTTATCTGTATGGTACATTCAGTGCAATTGACAGGGATGCAATCAGAGGCATGTTCAAGATGATTGCTTCTGATTTTACAAATACTTCTTTGTCTCAAAAGAGGCGAAATGGGTGACTTCCGCAGACACCCACATTTATGTGAGTGTATAAATAAGAGTAAAACAAACAGGGCATATCGGTGCAAAGTCACAGCCTTGCGTTGTTTAGTATTCCAGTGCGGTACAACGAAACCTGAAAGCCTAGATGCTTACAAATAAACATTTAGCATACCAAATATTAACTTTAATTGTGCTAATCTGCTGATTTATTTTGTCGTATCCCCCCCATTTCCTCTAATTTTGTATGTTGTCATGCCTGAAAATATACTAATTAATTCATTCATGCTGTGCACCTATAATAATCATTCTGTTTTCATTTCAGACACTCCTGTGCATGAAAATAAAGAAAGTTAGTATTAAACAATTTCACATTCATATAGTTTTGCCAACATCTTTGCAAGATACACGTGCTATAATAAATGCCACATTTAGCAAAGCAAATTAACATAGGTGGTTCCTCAGTGAGAACACAAAGTCTTGAGGAGGCGTGCAGATCGTGTCCTTTGGTCTTCAGATGTACTGCATGTAGAAACACTGTAAAACTGTTCTGAGATGCCAGAACAAGCGGGGCCCTCGGGGTCTGCAGCCCCTCCAATTTTAGCCCACTCAAGCGAAGGTAAGTGCTCACAGCAGCAATATCTATACACCATGTCCTAACAATACACAACCCAACATGCTTCGATTGTCAAGTAGAAATGTGTCAGAAAACTAGATTATGTTGCACCTGATTCAAATAACTATAGGCTGTTCTACAAACTGTATCACAGACAGCTTTTCCAGTGTAGACAACTTAATTGATTGTAATGGGAGTGTTTTGGTTTGCACGTCACACTGTTTGTGTCTGGTGTAGCTGTGGGTTGCTGATGGTTGCTGCTGCAACTTGGCAAGCAGAATTTGACGAATGTGCAGTTCCAGGTGTGCATATATTCAAATGTGCTTTGAGTGTTGCATAATCTAAGCTGTTTTTGATTTCAGACTTATCATTCCTTGGTTATGAGTTAAGAGAGAGAGGGAGAATATATGCATCCAAATTAAACTTTTCTTCATGAAATTAGCAATTAACATTGAATTATGATTACCTCAAATGAGTCTTTAAGATTTTATTTTTATTGTTTTTTTTATCACGCTTTATTTGAATGTCCATGACTTTTGCCTCAAAATTCTAATTTGCTACTTAACAGTTAGTAAGGTAGTTGTTAGGTTTAAAGGATCTAAAATATGATCATGCAGAATAAGGCAGTAATGTGTGCTCTATAATTATACCAATAAATTAACCAATATGTCCATATGCTTATTAAGGCTGCATTTATTTAATTAAAGGGGTCATACGGTGGTACATGCACTTTTTCAGGCTGTTTGGACTGACATGTGTGTTGGGAGTGTGTGTACA
>JAUCMS010000024.1:13197881-13211783 GCA_032357445.1 Enteromius radiatus
AACATAACCCCGCCCCTAAACCTACCCATCACGTGGTTTTAGACAAATCGTACAAAATCGTACGAGTGAGGTCGTACAAATTTGGCACCTCATACGAATATGTACGAATTGCTCGTGAGACTGTGTTCCATATTCTTACGCGTAAAGCGCCTGTAATGTGTACCGGAGTGTCCGGCACATTTCGAGCATTGGGTCTGTTATGAAAGAGTGCTCACTTTAGCTGACGTCTTCATTTGAAGTTATAGTTGAAGGGGCAGTATCTATGTCACTCTCGGAACAAAGCGGGCGCGGGCGCAATCATCAATCATATTTAAAGGGAAGCCGGCGCGTCCTGACCGCATCACTGTCTTTACTGGGTGTTTATTAGCTACTCTTGTGGTTGACTGTCATGATTTGGTTAATGCAGGACAATGGGCATCAGAGGTGATTTAGAAGTGGGTACGCAAAGCTGACCGATATACACTTGCGCATACCCTGCGCTACACCACTGAGACTAACAAGACCATGCACGAACATGCATCAACAGATGCTGAGCTCATTGACAAATGTCTTGTAAGATCTTGCAAGATGCTTTCCCTTTACGCAGCGTGTACGTGTGATCGCCAAATTGAAAGTGAAAGTGAACAGTGCAGGCGCTCATTCAATAGGATTTAAATTCTGCGCATATTGGTAACGGAATCAGGAAGCCCTGATGCACAAAAAGTATATACATTATTATTATTAGCAGATTTGTGGATGTGGACGGGAGTGCATACATGCGTTGCGAGGAGAAAGCGGAAAAAGAGAAATATAAGAAGCTCAATTGAATATCATAACAATTTTGTGATTGGCTGTTATAGTGTGGGGCCAGGGTGGTCCAAGCTTCTGATAGGGAGGAGCCCCCGTGGAGCCGGGCCTGGTTTTGATGTTTAGCCAACAAACAAAACTTACATTCTAGCATTACGAACTTGCCATTTTATTGACAAATGTAGATATTTACATATATTTAATATTGAGCAGTGTCATTTGTACAATTTCTTGTGGTTGTATAGTCGAGCTAAATAAAAACGCCCTTGCGAACACCTGGTCAGGAGTCAGATTTGTTTGCTGAATGGGGCATAACCACTTTGATTGAACTATGCCTCAGATCACCTGTCTTGGTCAGTTTGTGGTCAGAATGGATTTCTTTCTCTCTCTCTCTTTCTCTTTTTTTTTTGCTCCGCATACAAATGGAAGCATTGATTATATCTGGCAGTTCCAAGGCTGAGCAGATGTAAACTGATCATGGGCATATCGCTTTGTCTGTTCCCATGGTCCTCTGCTCCTCTTCGGACTCCGATTGAAATGTTTGCATGTATGTTGTTCCAAGGCTGAGCAGATGTAAACTGATCATGGGCATATCGCTGTGTCTGTTCCCATGGTCCTCTGCTCCTCTTCGGACTCCGATTGAAATGTTTGCATGTATGTTGTTCTCATACGGAGGTGAGAGGATTTGCCTGTGTCTCTGAGTGGTTTGGTAAGTCCTAGACACCGAAATAATTAATCCCTTCGGTGTTGGCTCTTCGTTCACCCTTTCAATGATTCTCCGAGCGGCTTACCACCGCGTCAGAGTCTGGGTGAAGAGGAAAGGAAATAAAAGGCAGCAGGGAGAATCATCAGGGATGAGAATGTCTTAATGCAGACCCACCATCCCCCTCTTCCTTCAAACACACTCCCTTCTTGCTCCAGAGACCATGAAAGACCCTTCATTCATGATTTAAAAAAAAGATAATTCAGCCGGTTTAATTTCCTTTTTCAATTTTGCTTCAAGGATTTTACACTGGCACAATAACCATTTTCATGGCTGAAAAGTGCAAAAGGAGAGATCTGATTTTCATCTACCTCTAGGACTCCATCTTGAATGTGACCATCCTCAGGAGTCATCATTAAGTTTGAGGTAACGGAGAGAGACTGAGTGTTAAAGGACACTTAGCTGCTTTTACCCTATCAATTCTTGATGAAAGACTTTCTTTTCCAGAGACTCGTTTGAAAAAGTTCCACTTTAAAATTGTTTTAGCAACATGCCTGATACTGTTGCAACTCTTAGCTGAAGTTCCAGAGAGTGGTTGTGGTTCTCGTCTTTTGATTGCAGCAGTGTCATGACAATCACAGCCCCCTTTTAACCTTTGACCTTTCCTGAGCTCGGCTCAATGGCGATAGCACAAGCCCTTTGACTTGGAATTAAGGGATAAAACTCAAAGTGAATGGACGTTGTAGTAAGCTCCCGTGATAGATCACCATCACATAGAATATATGATTGTTCTGAGCTTGTTTGGATTGGATGTGAGTCTAGTATATCATCATAATCAGATCTAGTATTTGTGTATTTTTATTTAGTCATCAGACTGAGCATAGTTCTTCTGTGTATATATAGTAAGGGCATATTATCCATTATTTACAATTCATTAGTCATTTTAAGGACTTTAAACAAACAAAAAAAACTATAAACACATTTATGCTATAAACAAAAATAAGCTAGTTAATTAACTGAATGTACAGTAACCACATATTATCCATCAAATATTCTTTATTACAATATTTTAGCAATATATAATTACAAACAGCAGTAAATAAACAATAACAATAACAATATATATATATATATATATATATATATATAGTTATTGTTATTATGTTTATTTACTGCTGGTTTGCGTTATGACACTTATTGAGTGATATTCAAGTTTATTGATTAGGATAAGCTAATATTTAACGCTAAACTACCATTAATATAGTGCTAATAAATGAAATTTGACCCCCTATTCTAAAGTGAAACTTAAATCCATATTAATTATGGCACCTGTTGAGTAATATTCAAGTTTATAGACTATAAGGTAATAATTGAGGCTAAACTGCCACTAGTTTAGTGCTAATAAAGGAAATTTGATTCCCTATTAAATTAATTTCCAATAATCACTAAAGAATAACACAGTTTTTTTACTGCTTATGTAGAATCTTAAAAATAACGTACAGTGTTATAAAATAGAAATAGTTAATAGTGAAATGACCCATGTGTTTGTCACAAAATAAGGACATGCAGAAAGATTGTGTGTGGGTGTGCATCTTAATAAGTTGATAATAATGGATAAAATGTGGTTACTGTACATTCAGTTAATTATTGATTACTAGCTTATTTTTTTGTTTATTTATAGCATAAATGTTTGTCTTTAAAATGACTAATGAATTGTAAATAATGGCTAATATGCCCTTACTATATGTTCAGATAATCATTAGTTACATGCGTATTCATGCTTAACTGATGAATAATTGTGAACAAGTTAATCATAAATTACTAGTTTATTTTTGCTTAACTAATGCATAATTTGGGCCCTTAAAATGTTAGGTTAATCATTAATTACTAGTGTGTTTTTGCTAAACTAATGCTTAATTGTCAACAGATTAACCATTAATTAATGCTTAACTAATGCATTATTCTGGACCCTTAAAATAAAGCGTTACCAGATTTTCTACAGAGATTCCTTTATAGAATATTTAGCATTGATATATATATATATATATATATATATATATATATATATTAAAATATTCTGCCTTCAGTTTAATGTCATTGTGTTTGACTGTAGTTGAGATTTTCCATCTCTTTCTCTCTGATGTGCATTGATGCCGAGAAACTCCCAGCACCTACTCATCTATTTAAAGGCTTAAGATATCCTAATCTGATCTAGATCTTTTTTAATACACAGAGACTCCACAGATCTGGTAATTAGAAAGTAATGCATGGATTCAGCATCCAGGTTTAGTATTGACTACTGTACGTTTGTAATATAAACAAATCCCACAGGTTAAAACAGTTCTGTTGATTTAAAGACTCATAACAGTCCTATTGACGGTCTTTGTTATTATCTCAGAAACAATCCCTGTATTATGAGGGTTATTTATCAGTATGCGGTCCCTTGAGCAAGAAGTATTCATAGACAAAGCTGAAGACTTTCTTCTTAAAAATAAGAACAGCCCTTCTAGTGCCTCTGACTACCAATAATAGAATTTACTCAGAAGACATTTTTTGTTGTTGTTGTTATTATCAACTTTGAAGAAGTACAAATATGGCTGGATATTAGTAAATACAAATGGTTAATAGATTAAAAAGAAGAAAAATAACCCCATCTCATTAATATTTTTGTATGCTCAATTATTTTCTTCATTTATTTGTATTATTGTTATTTTTTTAACGAAAATGCATATCCAAATTTCATTACTAAATATTTCTTGAAAGAGAGGGAAATATTTAACCTGAATAACACAAGAATGATCAATTAATGATTTTTACAGCAGTACTTGCGCACATCCTGACTTTGCCATTAGCTACAATTAAAGTACAAAGCAAAAGTATATGACAGTATATGACATTGAACTTTCAACCTTGCTGCTCTCATGGAGTCTGTCTCAGAATATAGTACATTAGATAAACATGCACTGTGCCTAGAGTCCTCTCAATTTAAGATTTAAAACTTCAAATTTAATGCTGTCGCTTTATGGAAATAATTTTTGTATATGTAATATAAATTTATATACATATATTTTTATATTATAATGTATTATAATGAGCATGTATTGTTTACAATATATTCTGTATATCCTATTTAACTAGATCTTTCATTTTATTTCTGTTAAAATATTAAGAAATTAATGCGTCTAAAACATGGCTGCCTGCAAAGCATTATACCAGCCCAAGTCTCACAGCACGTCTCCTCCTAAGATGACTTAATTACATTCTGTGGAACCATGCATTTATCGAAAGCATAACCTTTACAACTGACTACATGGTGACCGCTGTGAACAACAATTAGTAAATAGAGGTTACTGAGACGAACAGGCCACATGCAGGGTACTGAGCAATAGACATCTTATTTTTGCCATGATTCTTTCACCAGGTATTTTTTGGCATGTCTATTTCATGAATCAAACGTATTTTAATTAAACTATTATATATAATAAATAATACTCGTCTACTGATTTATTCAATTTCATCTGATTCTCTTATTTTCTTATTTCAAGACTGCGATACGCTCTTTGCTGTATGGAGTATTAACAATGGCTCTGTATGGAGTCTCAAATAATATATTTGAATTGAATAGCTGGAGCCCGTTCACTGATATTGCCTGTAACAGACTGTATTAGTGGGGTAAAGCAACACAGCTTGGCAAGATATGCTTTCATGGCATTTTCAGGTTTGTTTAGTCATAAATAAAAAATCAGATCAACAAAGTGAAAGCAAACCTTTGATGTAGAGAGCTGGCAGAAAGGATGGGGTGAAGCAGCCATCAAATAATAGGTTTATGGTGACTGTGTTATATACATTATAACAGAAAATAGACATTTGATTGGTCGTTCCACTCATGAAATTAATTTAGCGATGTCAGTAATAAGAGAGTCATGAAATGACTTTCTAAATGTTGCTCTTTAGATAATATTACCAGCTACAATCAACAATATAGCGAGTGAAATTAAGATATCACAAAAACAATGACACCTTTCTGAAGATGAAACTTTTTGTTAAAATAGTGGACAGTAAAATGCTGGCCTACAGACTAATTCAGTTATAGATGAACATTTCAGTAGGCCTGCCACAGTTTGACAACTTCTATGTATTTGCTGCCCTCTTGCGACATATTTGAATGATTACAGGGAAAATGGTAGTGCAGGACTGTAGGTTATTTGCGTCGTTTTTGTTAATAAAAACGTTAGGTATCCTAAATTGTTTTCCTGTTTATACGCGCAGACGATCATTCACTGATGATCAAACGAAGTCAGGTTAAACAATGCACCAACAGTCCTAAGTGTTCTCGTCAGGAGACCCAGTTCTCGTCAGCATAGCAAAATTAGCCTAGTTCTATTCCAGTGCTGTCTCTTTAATATTAAACCGATTTGACTGGCTTGTGCATATTAGTTTGATCATTCTGGCGCTGTTCAGTAACTGTTCAATAGCAATTATATTATTAATTCATTAATATAACAACAACAACAGAACAACATTAATAAAAACCTAATAATAATAGTAATTATTATTATTGTAAATCCATAGATTTTTGTAATAAGTTACTATTTTTTACAAATTACAAAAAAAGTAATAAAAAAAATTAACAACAACAACAAAACTGATAGTTGTTTTAATTAGTGTTGTTTATAATTACGTTTTTATTTGCCGATCCATTTTGTGATAATTTGTGTAATAATTTGAATCAAATAATATAGGCCTGTGGTATACAGCAAGCCCTGTTCGCAAATAAATAGGATAATAATTTTAAAGTCAGTTAAATGCATTGTTCAAACGGGTTAGGAAAATCGTTTTGATCCGGTTCACGAGTTAGTTTTTTGTTGTTGTTGTTGTTGTTGTTTTTATATAATTCGCTTAAAAATTATAAAAGGTTATTATAGAAATTTGTGTGCGTGAAAATACGTAGCGTTTCCTTTAGAACGAGCAAAAAGTGCACTCTGGTTTAAGTGAATAGGCAATTAAAAAACAAAACAATGAAGCAAATAAAAACTATTCAAGTGTGCAATCGATTGCACTACTAGCTTTTATAAACAACTGCATCTCACCTTAACGACTGTATGTGGGCTAAATGTGATAGCACAAGCGTCTGTTTTGTTTTACTGGATAATTGCTTCTCGCATCGGTTCAACGAGTCAGTGAAGTGATGCTTGAGAGCCGCTCGAACCGCATCAGTCCGATTATTATTATGATTGTGAACCGGTTCAGCAAATTCATTAAAAAGAGCCGTTTCGAAAAGAACGATTCTTTCACGCCTTGCACATCCCTTTTATGGGCTAAGCCTTCACCATAGTAGGTTTCCTTTAGTTTAGGAGAAAGGGATCACTTCTTAGTTTATTCCGGGAGTTCTTGTAATCCCGTTAGAATGGAGATGGACTCCGAGTCCCGTACCGACAGCACCAGCACCAGCACCAGCACCATTACTGACAGAACCAGTAAGAGCTCAAATATAGAGAGTTTAGGCTTGTCACACTCCAAGTTGGCTTATGATGGGAACTTTATTCGCTCTGCTTCTGGCGTGTTTATGGCTGGAGAAATCGTAAGTATAGCGGAGATAGTTGAATAGTGAATCTAAATTTAGCCCACTTGAGAAATTAAGTAGCTATTAGCTTACTTTTAAGTCGGGAGATAAAACAATGGTTATGAATTGATTGAAAGAACGCTCTTGATTGCTGGAAATATCTCTACAATTTTTCCATTTCCCAGAGGAGGATGCAATGATGTATTCTTGATAGAGCAAAAGTGAAACTGGTTTTATTTATTTATTTCTCTGCAATTTTTATGAGCTTAAAAAGAAAAGAAAAGTAGTAATTTTAACTAATTTAAAAATAGTATTTTTTAAAGAAATGTAAGTCTAATAATATATATATATATATAAGTGTGAGTTAATTAATGTTAGCAGGATTAATAATTGCATGCAATTTACAATTTAATGAAAATGTAAAATACTTTTTATTAAATTTGCGTTGTGGTTTAAATGCAATTAAAATTTGAGAGTGCTTCATGTACAGTAATTTATCTTTTTTTTTTCTTTTTTACTGTAAATTAGCATTTATGGTAGCTAAAAATATACTTCAGTTACGCCACCATAAATGAATCTCTGAAACATATGTATTTGAATATATTCGTAATTACACATTTGTAATAAGAAACCTATAGGAAGTAAAGTTTTGATTTAATATTGCAATAGTAATACTGGATAGCGCATGCTGAAGACGCACACAGAATAAGTGACATTATATTTAATTTATATCATCACAAATAGTTTTTCTTTTTAAATATACTTTTGAAATTGGAATTACACTGAAAGGGTACATTCAATACAAGCACACTTTGTTTTCACAAGGAATAGCGTGCAACCATACGGTTTGTGGTGAATAGAAAGAAAAAAATGTAAGAATTTGTTCATGAGGATAATTACTCACTAAGGAAATAGAGGAAGAGGACCAACCAAAACAGTTGGGAAACAAACTCTTCCTTTCGGCTTGTATTGTTCTTCTTCCTTCCACCACACGCTCTGAGTCAAATCTTAGCTTTCCTTTCCTGGTCTAATCTATAGCTGGCTCTGTCTTCCAAACCTAAAATATTTTTTCCTGCAATATCAAGAACACAGTGAGAAATTCTTTGCTGTTTATAACAGGAAGGGAGGGTGGGAAGTGTCTGGAGAATAATATGGTGTTAAGGAGTGGTACAAAAGCCCAGTTCTGCTGTATAGAGAACATAATTAATTGTTTTTATTTTGTTTGTCAGAATTTGTTTTTTGGTCCTAAAAAATGAGTTGGTGTATGTGTTCATGCATTTGGCATGATGCTTTTATCCAAAGCATCTTAAAACAGTGCGTTCAAGTTATGTTTTATCTGTTCGTGCATTTCCTGTAGCATCCAAACCTATAACAATGGCTTTGCTAGAGTCATATTTGAGCTACAGAATTTCATGTGATGCCCACTGCTTTCTTATGGCTGGTTTTAGATCAGTTGCATTGTGTTTAATGAGTGTTGTTTCCATCTTCACCCTCAGTCATTTGGGCTTCTGGTGTGGACTCTGATTGGTGGGACGGAGTACCTCCATGTTCCAGCAATGGGATGGGTAATGTTTGTGTCAGTGCTTTATTGGGTGCTTACTGTCATTCTCTTTCTCATATACCTGACTATGGCCCACACCAAGATTCCCCAGATCCCATGGAAAACTTTGGTGAGTATATTTGAATAAATATTACTTAATTTAACTACAAAGAAAAGTCTTTTCCACCAAATTTCATTAAAATAAATGCTTGTTAATTCACAGGGGATATGTTTTAATGGGAGCGCCTCTGTATTGTACCTGTCAGTGGCTGTAATTTGTGCCATATCTTTGAATGTGGCCATTAGGGGGCGCTACTACTTCATCAGCTGGGTGGCGTCGACGGTATGAAAAGCAACTTTCCTGATTAGTTTAGCAATGCTTTTTTTCCCCTTATATCCTAGCATCTGAAAGCAATACTTTCCTTCCACAACTGATTATTTTCCTGGACTAAACAAATGTACTTGACCTCAAGTAAACAGACATTCCTGTATTGCATATTGTATGCGTGTCATACAATTACAAAAACAACTTGTAGCAGTAGACTATAATAATCTGAATAACAAATTCCTGTTCTTTTCCTTTTCAGATATTTGCCTCACTGGCTATGGTGTGTTATGCAGGAAATACAGTTGTGCATTTCAAATCCTGGAGATCAAAAAATGAAGAGACATAATCATTTAGTTTGTTTGCTTATCTGTTTGTTTTTATTATCCCTGAGGGATCGTTTCTGCAAATTGAAATAATTATATAAAAAGATAATTTTGCTGTGGTTGAAATGCTAAAAATATGTGTAGCATCTGTCCTGTAAGTAAAACTTGAACTGTACACTACAAAAGATAAAAAAAAATTGAATCATATTTTTCATAATTATTGAGGCAGAACATAACAATCTTTGTTTAAACCCACACTGTATCACTGTGGTAAGCCTAATGTAATGATTCATATGCAGAGTTGTTGGATTCAGTTTGATGGCAAGTTTTAGGATTGTATCATTAATCCTTGCTCATTTGAATAAAAGGGGAACTATTATGTAAAATTCACTTTTACTTGGTATTTGTGTGCACAACTACCCTATAACGGTAAAAATATACCTACTCCATACTTATATTCATGATAAATCATAAATAGTGTCTCAAAAAGAGTGCTATCATCTGTGATGTTTGTAAGCCCCTCCCACAGCTGATGATGGACCCTGCCCTGTTAGTTCAGAGCAGCTCTGACTCATGAGATCCACTTTCCTGCAGAGATTAGCTCTAACCAAAACCAAACACATAAGCTAATCAAAGTTTTCAACTGGAGAGAAACCAAAGAATTTGTGGGACATGGAGGATTTGTCTGAAGAATATAGGCAAGGTATAGGCAATTTTTATAAATTCAACTATTATTTACTCTTGTGTACTATATGTAAACATGTTTTATGCTAAATATATTGTTCAGGTCAGTACTAAACAATGCAACATGCATTTTTTATGATCCCTGTTATTTTGGTATAATAATGAACATTTTGTAGATTCTGCAATGTTTATGTAACGTATTGACTTCAACTGAAGCTGCAATAGCTGGACTGCATAAATTATAAATGTATTATGCAGAATATTAGTGTTTCCCCCAGGTATGGTTTCCCATACTAGGAATTTGTGCTCTGCATTTAACCTATCCAAGTGCACACACAGCAGTGAGAAGTGAACAACACACACCTGGAGCAGTTGGCAGCCATTGCTGCGGTGCCCAGGGAGCAGTTGGGGGAATGGTGCCTTGAAGGTGGAGAGTGCACTGGTTATTCACTCCCCCACCCACAATCCCTGCCGGACCTGGGAGGCGAACCCAAAGCCTTTGGGATACAAGTCCAACTCCCTATCCATTAGGCCACAACTGCCCTGAATGCTTAGTGCAAGTGTGTGTGTAGGCCAGTGGGGTAGTGGGGAAGGGGAATAATTGTGCTTGGGCTCAGTTCATGGCAATTGTGCCTAGTGTAAGTATACTCTAAGACAAATGCTATCACCACAGGTCATTAAATTATTGTGGATCCATTTGCTGATGCTCCTACTCTGTCAGAAATAATGCTGACAGACACTGTTTGGGTTAAAATTGGGTTAAGAAAGATGCCTAAAACAATGAAGCCTGGCCACCCAAGACAGCAAACCCTTTTCTGTAGCCAATAAAGGCTACAACACCATATTTAAAGAGATGTGTTCTTAGAATTCTTGTTGCGTCTTGTAAATACAGATGCTGGATTGTAACTGCAATTTCTTTACTAAGAAAGTTGTATACATGCAACAGCATTACATGGATACAACTCACTAGCACATTCATGTTGCTCCCACTCCCTCTAGTGGTAGCCTATGGTTACACATCAATAACCCACATCTCCCCTTTCTAGAGAACAAAGTGCTATGTGTGTCTGTTTGACGTTCATATCTTGTGCCCATAGATGGTGTTGAGACGTGGAATCCCTGTTTCGCGTGTCATGATGTCACTGAGGATTCCGGATATAAAGGCCGCGAGGTGTCTCTCTCTTTGTTTCGCAACTTCCATTGTCTTGCGGTGTCTCTTTTCGCCTCTTCAAGGCCGTTTTCTTTTGTTATTTTTGTTTACCATTTATGAACTTCTTTTGGTGTGATTCTTTTCTTTGTTCCTTTTTCAGTAGCGGGTAGAGAATTTATTTCTTAGTTCATGTTTTGATTAAGAGCTGAGCAAGGGAAGCAGTTGACCGGAAGACTCACCTGTTTTTATTTTTTGGTAGTCAGGTAAGAACTAAGAACAGGAGTCTGCTTTCTTAGCTCTCCCGTGAACTGATATTTATTTGTCTTTTTTTTTTTCATTGTCCTTCGTTAGTATTATTCATAATTATTCTATGTGTATTTGAATTTCACTTTAATAATAAATAGAGGCATCTTGGAAAAAAGATCAGGTGTTGTGACTCTTTTATGTTTGGCCCTCATCATTTAGTTGATTTTCTCTTTCTTAAGAGAGCATTAAAATGGTCATGGGTCAGAACAATAGGGAAGACTACCTTTGTCTCAACAGATCTTAGAGGATTATTCTGCCTCTTTTGCTGGAAGATCTGCTCCTGCCTATAATTCCCTAAACAAACAGATTGAACAAACATTGGTTCTTGCATCTTGAACATTCTTCCTCAATTATTTACAACAATTGGTAGAGAACCTGTACCCACACTACACAAAGTTCACATATTTAGTCTTTTTTTTTTTTAAGATAATTTTTTTTGGCATTTTTTGCCTTTTATTAGATAGGACAGATCAAACTGGACAGGAAGTAAATTGGGGGAGAGAGAGAAGGAGGAATGGGATCAGGAAAGGTCTGCGAGCCGGGACGCGAAATCGCGACACCCGAAGCGCAACGGTGCTATGTGTCAGCGCACTGTCCACGAGGCGCCGACTACATGTTTAGTCTTACTGGTTTCACTATCCGCCTCCCATACTTGGTTCTATGAGTGGATGTCAAATCTGGTCTGCAAGGGGGTATCTCTGTAAAAAAATAGAGCAAGATATGGATCATTGCCTTTCTTGAGAAGAGCCTCCACCGTCTTGACTGTCCGTTCAGCCTCTACAGTCTCTGCTTCGACAACTCACAATTGCTCCTCCTCTGTTCTCCCCCCAACCTAGAACATTGTCGATATGACACACTACGCCTTCCAGCCCATCCGTGACTTCTGTAGCCATTCTATTCTGGAAGTGTTCAGGTGCAGAAGATATTCCAAAGGGAAGTCGTCTAAAGAAATAGCGACCAAACTGAGATATGAACATTGTATACCTTGCAAACTCCTCTTACAACGGTATCTGCCAAAATCCTGTATTGTACTAGCTTACTGAAGATTTGTGCACCAGCCAACATTTCAAGTGTCTGTTCAACTGATGGCAGGATGTATCTCTCTCGGCGAACAGGCTCATTCAACTTAGAGAGGTCAACACGTATTTAACCATCACCAGAATTCTTTGGGACTACAACGATCCCGGGAAACCAGTCTGTTGGTTGCTCCACTCTGCTAATGACTCCTAATGTCTCCATAAGATTTAGCTCCTCTTTTACTTTACCCATTAGAGGTAGCTGGATCTGTCTCTGGGTTTTGAGTGAGAATGGAGTGGCTCCTTGTTTCAGTCGTACATCTCCTAAATTACTGCACAATTTTGGGTAGCCCATTTTTAGAGTTTCAATGTCTATCTAACCGTGCCACGAGCCCAAGCTTTGAGATAGCCAGTCACCCCAGAAGTGCAATATGTAGGTTTCCGATTACATACACACCATCCTCTGACTGTTTTCCACCTCTCTTAAGCAGAAGCTTGGCATCTCCAACTACATCCAAAGGAACCTGCACTGGCTCAGGTAATTTTTCTTCAAAAATATCCTTCAACATTTCTATTGGAATTACAGTGACATCAGCCCCTGTATGAATCTTAAATTGCAATTGCTATATCTGGCGTCAGCTCAATATCCAGCTGCATACGTTCAGAAAATCATCTGTCCGTTAACCCCACAAAGAGTCTGTCCCTTATCAGCTCGTCATGTAATGCTGAGAAATTGCAATGTTCTTCCAGAGCATGCAGAGTTGTCACAAATGTATCCACAGTCTCAATTTCCTTGCACATATTGAACCAAGCACGTTCATAAATCACATTTCTCTTTCCCACTAAGTGTGCTTCAAAGCCTTCTTTTACTGCATTTATACTTTCTTTGTCCGCATTTACTAGCGATAATCCCCAGAGAATATAATCGGCTTCATCTCCAATGCAATAAAGTGACGTTTTGCAAATAACGTGTTTCGGGAGGAACGTATACAAATTAACCATGACCAAGTTTTTCAAGAATTGGATAGCAATTGTTTGTTATATCTAAATTCCGCTGTTGGGAGTGTAGTTCAGTGTCTGGAGTTCTTAACTCCCTTGACTCTTTTGTAGTATCACGGTATCGCCAAAATTTCCATGATGAACTCTGGGAAGTGATACCAATGTAAGTCAGCGACAGGCATCAGCCGTGGTCCACGCACGGATAACCGGATTCAAATATTGGGTAATGATATTGCCATTATTGCATATGGGTTGGGGTGTGATTTTTCAATGTAAACAGTCACAACAGTTTTATTTATAATTACACATTTATGAGCACGTAACCCAACACCTGCTAAATCTACCATTTGTCAATAAAACACATGATATAACCAACAGATACAACTACCGTCATTATTTATTCTTATTATACGGCTCTCTAGAATGATTGATTCTGATTGGTCAGTTGAGACATTTGCAGGTTCGTTCTTTTCGAATAATAACCGCTCCAAAGTAATAACGCAT
>JAUCMS010000024.1:13242085-13254071 GCA_032357445.1 Enteromius radiatus
AGTAAATGTTTTGCAAATAACATTGTTTCGAGAGGATCGCTGTACGAGTAATCGCACACAGCCGGCAGCTCATTTTCATCCCTTGTCTACTCGCGCCCAATCAAAACACTTCCCCCTCGCATTCTCGCTTTTGTGCATCCCTCCTCCACCCCTTCTCCGCCGCTTCCACTCCTATTCATGCCTTTCTGGGGGTTCGGGGTTCGTCGTTCTCCCGGCTCGCTCCCCAGACAGCACGCCAAATTTGCTTATTCATTATGAGGAAAGCTTGAACTCTTGAAAAGTGAAAAAAATACTCATAGGAGTGAAAAGTTCTGCTGGTGATCTACTGACATGTGCAAAATATAGAAGCTGTCCTCATTTCTATAATGACAATGTAATCTACCAAGAGCAGAACATATTAAAAAACTACTGCAGCTATATCAAGTACAAAATGGGTTAAGACATACTTTTGGGGGGCATTAAATTGATTACCGCAAACCTCAGTAAATCACATAGAATTATTTATTTAAATACTCTCCTCCCTTAAATTTGGGATCTGAAAGGGAAACCAATACAAATGTATATACGATCAGCAGCAAAAATAACTTTCTGACTCCATACAATACTTTTCTTTTTAACACCAAAAGAGGTTTTGCAGTGGTCCAAAATATTGGTAAAACTAAAGACCCTGAAGGTCTTGAAACTTGAAAGAAAACATCATGCAAAGCACTACAGTATGTTCTAGGTATCAGTTTTATATAGACGCACATGGACCTCAACTAAATATAAACCTCAAAACTCAGTGACAAACATCATTAACCAAGGATGAACTCTTAACATCATCACGCAACAAATTGCTGAATGTGTAACTGACAGTAAATAAAAGCATACACATGATTTATTCATGCTGCAATGCATTCTGGAAGCTCACAAACAAACTGCCAACACTTTTATGAATTATATAATGACTTTTCAGGGGTATCGGCTAGTTTAAAGGAAACTTTTCAATGATTAAATTATAAAAAAGGTCATTTTGGGGTAAAAGACAAACTGAAAGACTTTCTAAACTTGTGTATATCGAAAATATACACATGCATGTACAGTATAATAAAGTAATATATACGTATGCAGTAAATATGTGCTACCTTTAATTATACTGATTATAATTAAAAGTTGTCAAGCAGTGTGCTGTTGCTATAGTAACCTGTGTAACTTTTAGTTAGAACCTAGAGTTTTTTTTTATAAAATATGTTTTTGTCTAACGTTTATTGATAATAATGTTATAATATACATTGTATAATAAAATACATTCTAAATATATGCTCACAAATAAATGCTAGAATATGACAACTAAGTAATAGCAAAACAATATTAAAAAGAATGTGAACTTATGTTTTGCACTTCTTTATCATGAATAGCATTGCACAAACCATTTTAAAAGGTGCATGGACAAAACAAAACTGTAAATCAGCAATTAGAACACTATTACAAGAGCACATAAAAAAAAACAAGTCCTGACACTTGCTCAGTGTACAATTAGTCTGCTCTGATTCTGATTCGAACATATAATGACACAAGCACTTTGGAGAGCAATCAGGAATCTCGTTGTCTCTCTGTCTCAGTGTCTGAGTTGTGGATGATGGCCAGTTCATCTGCTGATGGCTACCAGCAATTCTGTGCTTAACTCTACGTGGTGCACAATGTGATATTGACTACTTCTGCTCCACTTGAGCAGAGATATATTGCCATTTAATGATGGAACAACAGGTGCAACAAAGTTCAGTCTGCAGTACGACACGTACCAAAATTTCAACAAGTGCTCTTACCTGCAAAATACACCAATCTGAAAATTAGAGCCATGTGCATGATTTGTTTTGAGCACACACTAATTTAACTGCACAGAAAGCTGAAGTGAACAGTACAACACACACACACACACACAAATATCAATATTATCAATATTTGTGTGATTCAGACAGTTAAAATGGTTTAGAGGTTAACTGGTCTAATTGTGTCTCTGTGACACTGTATTATGGTGGATATGATTTGTGTGTGTCTTTTTTTTGTTGAGGAATTTGTGGACATGTTGATATTTTTAGATTAATGGAGTAAAATATATCCCCCTTCAGCTTGGTCCATAATTGGTTATTAAATTATTTAACAAAATTGCCCATATTTATGTTTTAGGTTAGACGGTCCGGTTTTGAAATACAATGTCAATCTACTGACGCAGGCTTAGCTCGGACACTCTTTTGCCTTCTTTTTAACTATATAATGTACAGTAGAATAAATAAATGAATAAAGTTATGTTAAAGGGTTAGTTTACCCAAAAATAAAAACTCATCCTCGTGTCGTTTTAAACCATTAAGACCTTTGTTCATCTTCGGAACACAAAATGAAAAACAAAACTAACATCATTTCCTCAAACATTCTTCTCCCCTGACTTACGTCTTCCACCATTTTAGTGAGTATCACAACGCATGCATACACTTTCCACTAGACGTAAACACCTGCGGATTACATTCATACGCGTGTTTCCCCCAGATGTAAACAAAGCTGATTACCTCAAATACATTAAAGTGTGCGTATGAGCTGGGTTGTGATACCTTCCAAAAATGCGGAAGACGTAAGTCACGGGAGAGGAATGGTTAAGTAAATGATGTTTAGCATGGAAGTTTAGATGGCTAAAATCTTGTAGTTTGTGTTCCGAAGATGAACGAAGGTTTTATGGATTTAGAAAGACGCAAGGGTGGGTAATTATCATTTGCGTTAGAATTTTTATTTTTGAGTGAACTAACCCTTTAAGTGAAGTCAATATTTCATTGGCAGTGCAATTTTGGTCTCTTTCACCATTTATTGCAACGCTGATCAACACAGCAGAGTTTTGTTCCTGGATGATATTTTGAATGAATTGGTCGAGTAAATGATTCAGTAAGCCACTCAGATGTTACATTTGAAACTTCATACTAATCTATATTACTCTCACTATTCTAGCTTGTATTTCTAGGGCATACATGTTCTGAAATCAGCTGATCACTTGCTGTATTCCTGAATAAATTAGCCATTTTTAATGAATTGGGTTGAATGAGTGAATTACAGACTCATTGAGACAGTGACTCAGCAACTTCTGGTAAATTTAGTTTTATATCGAAAACCCATTTCATAATTCTACATTCAGTCCATTTTATATGTACCACATTCATCTCCCAACATTATTTATTCAAGTGTAATTGCAGTGCAAATGTAATTGTGGCATCTCTGTGCAGCATTAAACAGTGTGTAAATACATCTAAATGATACTTCAGATAGTGCTTGTGTGCCACTTTCTGAAATGCAAAGATGGATTTTGTTGACATTTAATTCCATTAATAACACACTGGCTGAGGCATCGTCATTCTGCACATGCTAAACTTCTATCAAAATGCATTGCAATATAAAGTAAAAGCACAATGTCGTTCAGGGGGGCATCTAACTCCATCTTACAGTGCGTACTTGTAGGTCGTTAGTGACTATCGAGGGTAATTGATGAGCATAGTTTCTTAGCTGTGATGTGATAATGTCTTATTTCATTTTCAGAGAATGTGCCGTCTCTAATTACAGCAGTCCATACAGTCACTAGTGTCATTAAAGAACTATTATTTGGGGTGAGATGTGCCTGTGCTTTCAGTGGGCTCTGAGGTAAAGGTGATCATCAAGGAAAATCGACAGTGTCTGTTAATGGGTGCCACAGGTAACGTTACTGAGCTTGCAAAA
The DNA here is from genome assembly GCA_032357445.1 of Enteromius radiatus. Lineage (NCBI taxonomy): Eukaryota > Metazoa > Chordata > Actinopteri > Cypriniformes > Cyprinidae > Enteromius > Enteromius radiatus. The sequence goes on from JAUCMS010000024.1 coordinate 13,245,818, forward strand.
GACTGTCCTTAATTATCTTGCATCTGAACTGCGAAAGAGAGAATAAAATGCACATTCTATTTATGCAAAAAAAGAATACTGGCCTATTTTAAAAAAAAATATGTCATAAATATTCATAACATTTAAGCAATACAGTGATTTATGAGCTCAAACAAAGAACCCTTTGTCTTTAGCATTACCATTACTGCTTTCCATTTAAATAGTAACCATGGCTTGGTTTGGTCTTGAATGAAAATAACAGATTCACATTCTCCAAAGTGAAGCAGATCACCCAGACACATAAAGCTGTCACCTAGGGGACACACACAGATACAGACTCAACAAACAAAGTGGCTATTTGTCACTTGGCTGTTCTGGGCTGCCGTAATTGCCATTGTTAAAACACATCTGTTAAACCTCTCAGACACCTTTCGGTTTTTAATTAATGAAGATTTGGCTTTGTCACCTCGCGTCTGATGGTAATAATAAATCAGCATGTCGTGATAATTCAAACATAGCCAAGGTGATCAAGACTGGAGAGCATACTGCAAAAAAAAAAAAAAAAAAAAGTCTATAGAACTTGATTTTTAGTGAAAATGCTTCACCGAAACAGTAGTTCAGGCCATACAAAGGTTTAATGAGGAGCAGTAGTAAATGGCTAGTGTATGCATCATTGATTTTAAAGCTCTGATATGAAAGATTATAACACAGTCTGAAATTCTTAAAAGCACCATGACAAATCGAGAGATATCTGCAAGCAAAAGACTCATTAAAATCCCTGCTAAGCTAAAGTGCTGTCGTTAGACACTACTGGCCTTTTTAAAACAGACTCCACCTGATGAAATCAAAAAAAAAAAAAAAGCAATTTTGTGTGATATGGTACATGCAGATACTAAAATCAATGCTAGATATGAACAAAATGCTAATTCACTGGGTGTGCAATTATGCTGGCTCTATTGTGGAGTGAAAAGAAAATATCAGTACTTCAGATTTATTTATGATTGTTTATGAGTTCATAATCTATATACAAATATCATTTAATTTTCTTAAAAGGAATAGCGCACCCAAGATAATATACAGAAAATATACTCACCCTTAAGTCACCCAAGATTTGTTTCTGTAGTGTTTGCACTATTTGGTGACATACCTTTGAATGCATGTTTGAGGAATTAATCCAGTTGCACAAGAATCATTTGGTGGCAATAGTGTTCCATACGCTCCAAAGCTGATTAATTTCTAGATTGCGATGACAGGAAGCAAGCATGCGTTGATTACGATAACAGAAATTTATCACATCTCTGATCTGATGTGTAAGACGCATAACGATGTGTAAAAGACGTGTGTAATGAAGAAAGGTAGACTGTAACTCATACTGTGAGACTAAAGTGCTACAGCAAAAGCAAACATGTTATGCTTTCATTCAGCATACTGCCAGCAAAACTAGAATAGTGTAGTAGTAGTAGTAATATTTTTTTTGCACTAAATATTAAATATGTTAAAATTTCAATCATGTTATAATTGCTGTGCATGCAGTGCCTTCCACTAATATTGGCACCTTTGGTAAATGAACAAAAAGGCGTTTGTGAAAATAAATCTGCATCATTTAGCCTTTTGGTACTGCCACAAAACGATCCTAACCTTTCATTCAACTGAAAGAGGGCGAAAATTCACATAAATGTTTTTCTACAATGGATGTTGCCCACAATTATTAGCATCCCTAAAATTCTTAAAAGTAAAATATCTCTGAAGTACAGTATATTCCCATCCATATTTACATTTTTGTAGCACACTAGTGTGAAGAGCAGCATGAAATTGTCCAACCATGACTTCAGTTCCACAGGATTATAAACATGAGCAACGCCGACCAAATTCCATCCATCACAGAGAGTAAAACCAAAGCGTGACAAAATACAGCCCTATAGGTCATTTGTGAAAGTATCTTATTACGATAGTCAAACATTTATTTATGTTAGTCATGATTTATAGGGCATATACCTTTAATGAGCTTGTGCATTCTCTGGGTTCGAACCCATGATCACGTCTCGCTCTACAGACTGAGCTATAAAAACCCTCAAATTGCAATTCAAATAAAATGGTACAAAACATCAATATGTCCTGTTGCAATTGTAGCATACGTTCTGATCTTTACAAAGATCCTATACGGGCGTATTGGTTAGAGGACAGGTTGATAATATCTGATGTGCAGAAGAAGATTGCTGAGCATCACAAAAGAGAAAGTAATAGGCTGTAAACCTCCATTTCCACCATCAGAGCAATAATTAATTGTATCTTTATTGTCCTAATGTATGGAGAGGAGGACAGATTGAGTGGCCAAAGATCGGTTGAGCCTTGGAGCCGGAAAGCCTTAAAAAAGCTAATCAAAAATAAATTCAAAGGCATATTCAGTTGTCAGACATGACTGGAACTTCAAAGGGGGCTGGCTTCTGTGGTCAAATGAAACTAAAAAAAAAAAAAAGCAGCAGCAGCAAACAGGAATAAAAAGTACCCCAGTGCCCAAGGTAAAATATATTGCTGGATCATTAATGTTGTGGGCCTGTTTTTCTGCTGAAGGTTTTTCCTTCTATCAGGGCACTATATTGTGGAAATCAATATTTCAAAAAATAAATTAAATAAATTAATAATAATAATAATCATCATTATTTTAATTAATTAAACAACAATGATAATTATAATAATTAATTAAAACTGCTGTGCTGCTTATATATATATATATATATATATATATAACAGTTTTCAACACTGACAAAATGACAGCAAATAAGGATATCTGAATGATTTCTGAAGGTTCATGTGACACTAAAACATTTTAAATACATTAAAAAAGAAAATTGTTCTTTAAAATTAATAATTAAAATAAATTGTTTTTTAATTGTTTAATTGTTAACCAAATGCAAGGTAACTTGAGCATAACTGAGATACTTATTTCAAAAGCATACAAGATATGTAATAGTGCATGCAACAACTAAAAAGACTAATCAGTAACATTAACTATTTCAATAATAATAAACTAATCCCAGAATATTAAGTCAATTGGCTTACTGCCATTTACCTTATAAATCAATTTAATGACCAATGTCTGCAATACACGACTTGTCTCCCCAGACCACATATCATCTGAAGATATAGCACTGACACTACAGAATAAAGACTGACACTATGGGACTAGTGTGACACCTCTCATAGAAATAAAAGGTGAAAAGGAGAAGAAATGCTCAGTTTGGGTTATGTGAATATCCAGGGGATGTGGTGTCCATGTTGTGCTGGGAAGAACAGATGTGAGAGGGCAGTGAGTTCAGAAACACTAGCTGGTCAGTCCTTACGCCGAGAGCCAAACCTGAATTCTAGATTTATTAATGGTCAAACACAATTTAGGCCCAATAAACATCAGGTGTTTCATCAAAAATGAACACATTTTTGCAAATCTCCTTCTCCTTGGTTATGTTTGGCAATAGAGGGGGCCAAAGATGACCGGAGGGAACTGGTGAATCCTTCTGAGCTTTATAGGCTATGCATCACAAATTCACAACTTCCTGTCCTTGAACACAACAGCTTAGGGGTGAAGACAGGGCACAAGGGAGTGTTCAAGAAATGTGGCCAAGCTTTATCTAAGAAGATGGCCTCCTCACTGGACACTGAACTCACCTTGTCAATCATCTGTCAGTGGCATTACAGTTAATCGACTTTTATATGTTTTCGGGTCTTATGTACTATGGGGGCAGGTGGCTCAGTGGGAACAGTTGTGTACCGTGCCCTGGAAGATTCAGGTTTAAATTACGCTTTAGGCCCTTCCTGTGACCGCTGCTGGTTTGCCCTTCGGCAAAGCACTTAATGCTCATCTGGTCTAGAGGTGCTATGCTGTGACTGCACCTGTGCTCTGATATATCTTTATGTCTGATAAATACAGCTTAAAGAATTATACATGCATACTTTAATATCTCTTTTGATCTCCAAGGCAGCATTTATGTAATTAAAATATGCATTAAAAAAGTGATATTGTAAAATATTAAAATAACTATTTGGCTATTTTTTAAAAATAAATTTAAATGTTTTTTTTGTTTGTTTTTAACTTTTTGCTTAAAACTTTCAGAAATGTTTAGTTATATAATGTTAGTTTCACCAAAAAAGTCCTATATTTGAAAGAAAAAATAAATAAATAAATAAATAAATAAATAAAGGAATAAAATAAAGAAAGAACTCATCCTCAATTTTATTAAACGCCTTCTACTGTTATTGGCTAATTTCGTGTGTTTGATACTCAATATGGAACATAATAATAATATTAATAATAATATGTTTTAGGTTTAACTAAACAAACTGCACAAACAATATTAAAGAAACAAATATAACAAACAAAGTCTTTCAGTCACACATAACTTGAGGTTAAAGGCACTTGGACAAGGATCATCATAGCATAAAATGTGTTGCCATAGAAACATGCCATGCAAACAAAGCACTCAAGAAACGAGTGGGTGCCCTAGAGATCTAGTTGTCATTGTTGCACTCTATATTCTTTTTTTCCACATTGTTCATCTTTGTTCACTTCTTTCATTGCCATTCAGCTAGCGCTACAGAAACGAAGGCATTGGTGAACTTATTTTGGCCTATTGCAAAAAGAAAAATAAATAAATAAGAAGGAAAAGTTTTATGAAACAAATGAAACAAAGCCATTTCATTTAAAGTTTATTGTAATAGGATGAAAGCTGATCTTGGAAAGCATGTAGTGCCACATTAGGACAGGATATTTGGATTGAAAAGCACTCTGTTGTATTCAGGAGGACAGCAGAATGGTACAGATTTCTCATGTATTTAATTTCCTGTTCCGGTTAGATACTAATAGAGTTATGGGCCATTTTCAGGAACATGTCTTCCTGTTGCCTTTTTCTTTGGGTGTGCCACACTTATGTTGTTATATTTTGTAGGACTATTAAAGTAGGTTATTTTGTGGTTTGAGAACCCTAAATATGTATCAGGGGGGTAACCATGGTAGAGAAAATAAATGAACTGCTTTAATTTGATCTGGATTCAAACTGATGCTTAGAAGCTACATTTTATTGGTAGCCGAGACGGAGAATCTGTCTCCTTGTTGCCAGAACATCATCTTTCTAGTGGGTGGCCAAGAGGACGGGCACAAGCACAGAGCCATACTGGCAGTGCTTGATGAGGTGCACTGATGCTTATTGTGCCTTATCATTGCTGCCATAAATCCAGCATCGCATCTATCCTTGACTGAGACTGAGCTGGCTTGCACCAGATGTCCCCAAGGTTCAGGTATGGCTCGTATTTATAGAACATGAAAGATGTTCAGATGAATCAATAAATAACACTGTGAATGACCATAAACATCTCAATAATAGATCCTCCAATGCATAGATATTTGAGTTACTGTTATGAACGGATATTGTACGAGTATAGAAGGACAATGAAATAAAAAACAAACAATAAGTGCTGTTAATTAATCACATTATACTTGCTAAATAGTGCACGGTTTTTCTATATGCATTTAAATGCAGAACTGCAATAAAATGGCTTTCACTTTCTAGCTCATTTTAAAAATAATAATAATAATAATAAAAAAAAACAATTATGCCATTGAATTAAACATGAAAAATGACATTTTTTGTAAAAAAAATTATATCCTATTATATTCAAAATGCAGATGAATTTGTATCTTCATCGGAACTGATTTTGAGAAATTAAGCATTTAGTACCTGCAGTGAATGGGTGCCGTCAGAATGAGCATCCAAACAGCTGATATATGTAAACATTGCAATAATGCATAAGTAATCCATAGGTCTCCAAACCATCGGTTAACATCTTGTGAAATAAAAGCTTAATTTTTGTATTAAACAAATCTATCATTAAGGCATTGTAACTCTAAACCATCGCTTCCAGCTAAAATGAGAGTCCATAAACCATGTCTCTTCCTCCACTTAAAAAAAATAAATAAATAAAAAATCCTCCCTCCTCCTGTTCATACGTCTCTTCTGATTCAGATAAGATGACTTTCTCCCCAAAGAAAGCTGTACTTTTTTTTTTTTCTCTCTCTCTTCTTGCTTTACAAGACATTAATTGACGGACTGGAGTGCTGTGGATTTTTTTATCAGCTGTTTGGAGTCTCATTCTGACGGCACCCATTCACTGCAGAGGACCCATTGGTGAGCAAGTGATGTAACGCTACATTTCTCCAAAACTGTTCTGATGAAGAAACAAACTCATTTATATCTCAGATGGCCTGAGAGTGAGTACATTTTAAGAAAATGTTTATTTCTGGGTGAACTGTTTCTTTAACACCCCCTGCAGAGCTGAACGTGAATGAGAGTAAATGGCTGCACTGGTGTCTATATAAGAGGCTGTTAGAACTACCTCTCCTATTATCTTCACATCCAGACATAGGCAGAAGTGGACCTGTGGGAGCAGATGTACAGTACACGCATCCCTGATGGGCATGAAAACAAGCTGCTACCATTTGGGTACAATTGCTTCTGCACAATTTATTGCAACTTAAGTGCTTAATATGGTCCCCTGTGATGTCTGATACTATGGTTAAGTGTGGTTGAGGAGATGGATAACACACTGAACGAATGCTGTATGCTTTTAAAATTATGCTTTTTTGTTTTATTTAGCCGTAAAACAACATTTTCTCAGCAAAAAAACTTTTATTGCTTAGCAATATTCATTAATAAATCGAAAAAAATTGCAAATTGGTTAAGGTTAAGCAGGTTAAATATTTTATAATTACAACCTTGAGCGACATAATATCTTAGGACTGAATGCATTTAAACAAAGTCATATACGAAATATCATGATTGACAAATATATAATTCCCATCAAATTAGTTTGCATTCAGCTGTTATCGACTACTGGAAGTTTTCAAAAGCCAAAGTTAACAAACACCAGCATCAATAACGCCTTTGAAACACTAAAGGCAAGAGCTTAACACGTGGAGATAGAAATGAGATTATCCTATTTTCCCCAAGGACTTTTGTTCATATAAAATCTTGGCATTGAAACCACAGTGGCTTTTACACAAATTTAATAAAAGCATTCATGATGAAATTACCTAATGTCTATTGACATTTTATCCAGACATTATTAAAACAGCCCAGGATCTGGTTATCATTCTCTTTCAGGTTTAGAAATCACATCAAATATGCTTTATTGTTCAGCTATCTCTTCAGATTGATCAGAGTAGACGTTGCTATTTTTGCTTCGATTTGACGAGAGTTTTTTAGATTTTTTGTAAAACCTCAAACACAGCTTAGTCAGTGACCTACTGTATCCGTATCACGATAGCACACTTTTCCACAAGTGTGAAATTAGTGTTATGGTTATGCTCAGGGTTGCTACCTGGAAAGGTCTTGACTCGAACCTGCGAGGACAGCCATGAGTCACCGTTGTGCCCTTGGTCGCTTCAAAGAAACTTCTCTTGAAAATGTCCAGTGCCTTGGCATAGAAAAATGGTAGTGACAATATACGCTAGTTTTAAAGGGAATTATTCTATGATGTTTAAAAGCCTAATGAAACTGCTTTAAGGAGGACACATAGACAGAGCTTTTAAATAGCTGGTGGGCAGTAGTTACATCACATATGTACACGAATACACACACACACAGTTTTCATGTTTTATGGGGACATATAATGACAGTATTTTTATCCCCTTACCATAACATACTCCATACCCCCAAACCTACTCATTTCTAGATTTCCAAAAAAATTTATTCTGTGTGATTAAATACCTTTGTGAGGACATTGTCTCTGTAGGGTACACCTTAAAGACATACACACACATTTGAACCTTATAGTTAAAAAAAAAGTCTAGGCACAAATTATTGGCTTTTAGCTGATATTTGTCTTTATAAAAAGTCTTAATGTCTTCCATGAAAATATATATTATATACATTTAAATAATATGTGTGCTTAATATCAAGATAGTATTACTGATTTAATATTAGTTAGATTTAATATAAGATTTCATTTTTATATTTTGTGTTTCTTGTTCATTTTAATACAAATAAACTTTTTTGTCATTTTTATTATATATTTAATATATTATTATTACTTTTTTTTCAGTTACTGTAGTACTTTGTGTTAAAGATGCCCTAGAATGCATTGAGAGAATATTTTAAATTGTAGAAACGGTTTTACAGGTCCATTTACAACCCTAGAATGAAACATTCTGAAACAGTCTGTTTTTGCCTTATTTGGAAGGTTCATGAATAGTAATGAGGAGGTCTGCTCTGATTGGCTGTAGCAC
>JAUCMS010000024.1:13277976-13306816 GCA_032357445.1 Enteromius radiatus
GAACCTTCCAAATAAGGCAAAAACAGACTGTTTCATTCTAGGGTCAAATTCTAGGGTTGTAAATGGACCTGTAAAATCGTTTCTGGGCATTTTTTCCCCTTACCTAAGCTACATTCCTTCTATGTACACATCAGACAACAATTTAAAATATTCTCTCAATGCATTCTATGGCACCATTAAACAAATGAAAGAAAAATCGACATAAATAGTATATTCTCCCTAATGATTATTTGCATGTTAGAAAGACCTCTTTTTCTCTCTCACATTTATAATATTACTCAAATAACTTTTTTTTTTATAGGATTATGAATGCGGGATGATCACTATATAGGGAAACACTGAACATTTAGGCAGTATGTTAAAGATATTTTGATTGTTTGTGTATTGGCAGTGTTTTGGAAGTTTAAAAGAACCGCTGTATTTCTGCTCAAAGGCTAGAATTGAAATGCTAATGAATTCAGTGTTTAATGTGAGGAGTACCTATTTGAAGCTCTGATTTATTTAGTAGTACACATCGGTGGCTCATGTGAAAGATTTTAAATGTCATCGTAAGCATCCCTCTGAGCATTACATGAGACTGTTCGTTAAAAGCCGAAAGTAACGTAAAAGAGGCTAAAGTGATTTCAAGAATAAGACAAGCAGTCCCAGAAGACCCCGTTTAAGTAGGGCTCCTTTGGCGCACTCATACACGATACCTACAGTTGTGACCATTGTTCAAAATCTTGCTGCACCGAGCTCACTGTCTGTGACTAAGAGCCTTTGGAAAGCAGTGGCTTATTTCATGCATTCCTGAGGGAGTATGCGTCACATATCAGATTTAAAATCAGATGGATGTTATTCTGTAAGGAGGAAACCTCGACACATAGCTAACCTATAAAGATCTCAGAACTGCAAAAACAGTCTTTGCTTTATTTTTAAGTTCTAATAAAAGCTTATCTACCACATCTTATACAAAGCGTGGGAGAAGAACTAGCTTGTGAAAAATCTGATAGCAAAGCCTTAAGCCATTTCAGAGGTCACACACATGGCACCGCTATCGCTTTAGTGATGTGCGTGTACATCTTATGAACCTGTCACTCACCCCTTTGGCCCTAATGACAGAGAAAAGCCAAGCCTTGAGCTTCTGGTAATATCTCAAAAGGTCATTCTACAGCTGATAATGCATTCATCAGCACTAAAGAAAATTAACTATATAATTTCACGTCCGTAGTTTTAATGTGGAGATGAATTTGTGCCACAGACCATGGGAGAGCAATATGCCATTAGTTTTGGTTGGCCAAGTGAGAGTGCTTTCATTGTGTCTAATGCATACCTGAGTCTAATAATTGTAAAAGTTTAATCTTACTGAAAGGGTTTGAGCTTTTTAAACAATGTGCACTTCATGGCATGTGACTTTTTGCTGTCGCAGTGCCATGAATTGCAGGCAACTGGACATGAAAAGCTGTAGCGGTGTAGAATATCCTTCCATTCCTTCTTTTTTTGGGTGGTTATGTAATCACACGGCTGTTCTTAATTCATTAGTTGAAAAATCATATTAATCTCACGCAGTGGACGTTTTTGTAGAAAGCTCCAATGAACACATCTTTCTGTTTTGACACTATAAGCTCTGTTTTCCTCAAAAAAAAGGCAACCAAAATTTCTGCTTAAAACTTAAGGGTCAGTTTTATAAGTAGTCATTAGGCTTTTCCAAACCTGGCAGAATTCATGGCTGCTAGAATCATGAATAATGCTACTTGCAGCGCACTATTAATCTCGCCCTCGCTTTGAAGTATTCTGCTAAACTAATCCACAGATTTTCTAATAAAAGTCACCTAAGGAGTTTAGATTGATCTGAACAGTATGTTGCAATCAGGTTTTTCAGTGGTGCTTTAGTTGATTTATCCCCAGAAACAGTTTTCCCTCCACATATATACCGTTGAGATATTGCATAGAAGTGACAGTGTTCACATTTACCAATGCTGTTGTTTTAAACTTTCTATCACAAATTCCTGAAAAATGCATTATGGTTTCAACAAAAATGTATGTGGTAGCTGCTATAATTTCAACTTTACCATCACATTAATGAAATAGATTGCAAAACAGAATATTTAATTTTTATTTAAAAAAAATATATATATTTAATTAATTTAAATATATATATATATTTTTTTTATTATTATTATTATTATTAATTAATTAATTAAAATTTTTTTTTTTGGCTGCAGCCTTTGTTAGCAACATGTTTCTTTCAAAACTATTAAAACAATCTTACGATCCAAATTTTTGAATGGTAGTGTACTTATGCGTCTGCGTGAATGCATTCATCTGAGTCACTAAAGGTTTCACAAGACTGTGTCAGAAATATTTTGAATATTTGTGTGGTCTTGTTTTATTAAATGCGACCTGGTGTGTGAATAACATTCATAAAATGCAGAATCTCTGCAACATTCTTAAAAAATATCTTCTTATTGTCACAAGTACAAAAAGATAAAAAATAAATACAAAACATGGAAGATTTCGAGATTTGATCCAAAAGAGTCAGCAATGGTGTCTGTAAGCAGTGACCATGATGTGTGGGATTGGCATGCTAGACTCCTGTAAGTGAATATTTTAGTGACAAATAGGCATTATTTAATTGCTTCACAATATGTTCCAGTTTCAGTAGGTCTTCACAATTAATGATATTAAGTCTGCTTACTTTTACTTTCTTAATAAAGTAGGCATCTGAATGGAAATAATGTCAGTCACTTTATACGACCGTCAATGTTTTGCAAACAGTTGGTCCTGCAAAGAAACACTGGAAAGGTGTTAATGAATTCAGGAGGGGGTAATAACAAAGATGAAGGTAAGAAGCGCTGGTGGAGGTCAGTCCACATGTGTTCCGGATCAGTCATTGTTGTTGGACGTAATGAACAGCAGGTTCTCGTGACATGTTTATATACAGTACGCAGAATTCATATTCAGCTTTGAAGAGAGGAAAGCGCATAATCCATAATGAAATAAATACAAGCCAAATCAGGTTATTTATTTTTTATGATTCACTTCGTTAATAATATTACACTGTAAAAGTACACAGTAAGATGCAAAAAATAAATAAATAAAAAAAAACTTGTAGTAGCTGTTAGTTATTATTTCTTACCAGTGTGAGATATTTTTATGCTGATATGTTTAAGGTGAAAAAACTCATACTGGGGGTAATTAAATATACACATTTTTAAATCTTGATATTTACAAATGTGTTTCCATTTGATCACTTAAAATGATTTATTTACAGTAGCCTCTTTGTGTAACCATTGCAGCTGAAAGTTATGGGGTCACACGCTGCACCCCTGCTTATGAATGTGTGTATTGTATTACCTGACATATCTGCTGTTCTCCCTCTCTCCTTATTTACAAATTCCCAAAAGCCACAATAAAACAAAACATTCACAAACTCTCACGCACCTTATAAAAAGGCTATGTTCTTCCTCTTCAGAGGACATTTGCATATCTTGCAGGTATTGGCTGTCAGTGTGTGGATTCCTAATGTGCAAAGTACGTTAAAATTTAAAGCAGGCGAATGGAAAATAGATTTGAGACTTGTACTTACATGGTAATTCAACTGGTGCAGGAATGATGAATCAATAGTCTAGCTGTAACATCCTTGACGATGCTCTCATCTATAATGTATAACTCATGCATGTGTAATGAATCAACAAATAATTTGTATTATATTACAGGTCTTGTTGCTCCTTAGTACCTTGCAGCAGTTACAATGCATTAAGATGTCTTGGGCAGCGTGAATTATCCGATTGTTGCATGAATATACGCAGGCCGTTGTGTTGCTAGAATATATCATGGGTTAAAACGGCAGTGGCACCGCCTAAAGAGCTGCAAAATCAAATAAAGTTGCAGAAAACTCCAGGGATATTAGCCAGTACTAAAAGGGTTGACCCCATAAAGAGTTTCAGCCTAATTATGATTTCATTAAAGTGTTTATTCAATGGAGGAATAGGGACGAGATGAAATTGAATTGTTGGATAAGATGATGGCAGTGTTGTATTGAAGCTCAGAGTTGAGTTGGGGTTTCATCCTATTTCTAGGTTAATTACATGGAGCCTTCACTTCAATTGTCAGAGGAGGAGCATCGCTTAACCTAAATTACACCAAAACCCTGAAGAGAAATTGTCTCATCCATGTAAACCAAAGTCCTCTCCCTCTCGCTCATCTATCTCTTCCCCCGCCTAAGACACGTCGCCCGTCTCAATCCCAGCACATGCTGCAATCATTAGGCATGCTTCATTCGCAAAACCTACACCTCAGAGGCTAGTGGCGAACATCCCGCGCAAATCGCCCCGTACCCTGCATCAGACGAGGACGGTTTACACGGCATGCCTTCAATTTTCCTCCTCAAACAATGGTTGTGTACACAGCTCATTCAAGGTTTGGAAAACGCAACAAAACGTGATTTGAACATCAAGCGTCGGACCATCTGGGCCGCATTACGAGCGCCAAATAATGACCGGTCCTTCATTGCTCCTCTAATGCGTGTTGTGTTTCACTTATATAGAGAAATAATTCCATGCGATGATATTTCCAAGCAGCTTTTTGTGCGTGTGGCCGCCTTCATCTCATCTGTCTCTAAACCACAAAGAAAAGGCTCCATTAAAATTTCACACACACAGAGACAGGGCTGCCGGGCCTGAGGTTCGGTTGATGGAGAATCTCTAGTCGCCACATGCCATTCATTTCACCTGCTTTTGTTGTTATCAAGGCCGATCTAATCCCTGATCTTACAGAGGTTATTCATTAAGATTGAGATCTTCAGCACAAAATGTATTTAAAATCAATTCGCCGTCCTTCCTATGCAAAGACGGGTCACTTAAGTAATTTTTTTCAAGCTAATTGGCATCACCCGGGAGCATTCTGAATTAATCATGTTTATATCGAATGGCTCATTAATTGCAAACTGATTATTAATATGCATGCTTTATTGGTGTTTTATGCTGCAAAATCATTACGCTCAAGCATTTTTCTGTCTCCTGTAATTTAGTCAAGGACCACTTGATAAGTTCCTTCCTCCATTTACTTGTGATTATCAGTGGGAGTTAAATGCGGTGGTCTGAACCCTTTAAATTCATGAGTTCCCTCTGAGAAAGAAAAGCATTTTGCTTACAATTGGTCCATTGGTCAGAAAGGAAAGACAGATGGCATAAAAAAGACAAAAAATACATCAATGGGCTTTTTAAATGCAGAAAGCACATTGAAACTACGCATATGTCTCAAAACCGGAGGCTTTTTTTGTTTAAACGAATGTATTTTTGCAAGGCGCAGCCTCTGCAACCTGCCTTGATTTTTTTTTCAAACATGATTCATCAAGACAAAATAGTATCTTAATGTAACCCCTCCTTCGATTGCTCTTTCTTGCTGTCACCCTCTCTTTCCTCTTGTTCTCTCTCCCTTGCACGCTCTCTCGTTTTTTCAGTGTGTGTGTGTGAGTGTGTGTACAGTTCGTGAGCGTGCGTTGCAGCCGAGAACTACGGGGGGGAACAATGTGATAAATTAGTTATGCATGCACACAACAAATTGATCCTGCTCTGTTCTGTCACAGAAAGCAGATGTTGCATGCAGTGATGTATGTGGATGAGCAGCATGACTACAGTGCATTAATATTATTTCTTATTCAAATGTAATGCAAAGGACAAACAGTGTCTCTCATTCATGGCAAGATGTGCAAACAATAATAAGCTGTATTTTTCCATCGCTTGATGTACGAACTAATACATCACTGATTCAGAGAGACAAATTAGTTTTTTGCCTTCTATAAAGACACATTTTTAGGATAAGTCATTTTCTCACTGAACGTATTTTCCTCTTCATTAGAATAAATTGGTTTACGGCACGACACAGTAAGTTATTGTCTGTTTTGCATTTCCCTTCTGATTTCTTGCATTACTCAATACATTACATTGTAAGACGTTTTGATGAATACCAGCCAAAAAAAGTGTCATTTTCTACATTTTAACCCTAATTTAATGCAACAAGAACTGGTATTACAGGAACAACAAGTTAGCTGTGCTGCCACGAGTGCATTCGTCAATGTAGCGCAACGTGCATGTAAACAGCATATAAAAATCTGAAGCAATCAGGAAGCAAGAGCTGGTATGATTTGACTTACAGTCATAAACCAAATGAATAGCCTCTACAAGTCAGAAACTGCAAAACCATTCGGAAGAGCTGTTAAAACACAGAGCAAACATCCTAGGGTGTTTTTACATCTCATTAAAAGCCCCATCCAGGAACATCTGGATAGTTGGCATAAGGTGTCCTTGGTATACCGTAATAATTGGTCCACGGTACATCATTTGAAGCCTCTTATTAGTCTTTGAGGCTCTTCCATGCGCATCCTCTACCGTTCTAGCACAGAATCATGGAAAACGTCCAGTATAACACAAGCATAGCTGTCACGGATTGGTGGAAGCGGGCTTCGGGACAGATGCATCCTTGCTGTCAGATATCTCCTTGGCCTCCTCACCTCATAATATTCCCCAAGGACATGGCATAGATCCACTCCATGATTGCAATCAACCTTGACTCGCACACAAACAAACAACTATCCTTCACCCCGACTATCACCAAGCTGGCTCATGCCAGGCAATTCACCCAGCACCAGCATTCAACTAAATCGCTTCGTCTCATCTAACTGAGAAACCCCATGGCCTGTGCAATTGACTCTTCCATGAGCCGTACAACAGCTCGGCAAGACTCGGAGCTGACAATAATAGAGAGCTTTGTGAAGCTAGTGTGCATCAAACTCTAAAATCTTTTATTTCAGACTCTCTCCTTATAGCTGGATGCATACCCCTAACGCTCACCCCCGATGGTAGCAGTCATTGACATTTTAAGAGACAGGCAGGATTGCCCTCGCTCCCGTTCTGCCTACCTCCTCTTTTGTAGGCAGAAATACGTCTCATACCTACCTGACAAAAAGACAGTATCCAGTTCAGATGCCTTAAATCCTTACATATTATTAGATTCCAAAACCCTACATAATTCATGGCCCTGACCATGTTACTGCCCACTTTTGTTTACGTTTTGCCATTTTCCACCACGGTGGAATAACAAGCCAGCGATCATCATGCCTGAAGGGCGCTTTTTCGTTTGAATGCCGGGTTGAGCCAAGGTCTTGAATGTTGTATGTTTTGAAGGCGAAGGTCAAGATATGGAGCTCCTTTCAACCTCAGACACCTCCGTGTCTTTGTTCATCATAGTAGAGTAGATGATCGCTGCCAGCCTCTGTAGGAAATAAGTGTCCGCCTGTATGTGCAGCCGTGTCTTGATGTATAGGAAGTAATGGGCTTCAATTACAGTTGATGATAATTCAGTCGTCCTGTTACAGACAAAAAAAGCAGTGGGCCAAAATGTGTGTATGCAAAGGTTAATGATCGCTAATAACGAACACAAGGATAATGTCCTAAACATCTTTTAAAAAAAAAAAACATGCCTGTTTATTCGACCCGCGTCCATCAGTATGCTAACAGAGAAGTAACGTTGATTTGTCTGAATAATACAGTATGTATCCTCTGCATAGCATGACAGGATTTTTAAGAGGCCGATGAATGCCTGGAGGAAGGGGGAAAAGTAACAAGTCATTCTTTAACGGCAGGTTGGATAATACAGAGGCATGGTCATGTTTTATAGGGAAGAAAGATCAATCCTCTCTGAAAGAACTTGAATGTTAATATACTGAGGCACACCTTGCAATTTACCTCCCTGGTCTTCAGCACCGTTCCCTGCCAAGCTGCGCTAGACTGATAAGGTATATTAGTGTGTTCTTTCCTCCAATGATTTCTCTTTGTGCCGTTAGTAATGAGTCATGGATCCGGTAGGGGGGCCAGTCGCATGCAGACTAAGGCATGAATAGAGGAAAACCCCATTTGATCATATCTGCAGAAAAAAACACACACACAAAAAGTGAAAAACAGCTCTTTGTGATACTCTAGATTCTTCATTCACAGCATCTCATATTATGCACAGTACCTTTTTATCACATTAAAGAAACTGCATAATCACTAAAACATTAGTTTGGATTTTACTACAAGAGGTGTAATTAACACTCTGTGTAGTCATCTTGATTACATGTGTTGGTTCGATCTGATTTGCCCATGGGAAGTCGCAGCTTGATGTGTTTTATACTAGGAGAAACCACCATTCACCAGCGATTGTAACGTGGGTGGAAATTATGAAGCAGATTTTTAAAACTTTATTTATATATTTTGTTTTTGCCATATATTAATGTACGTATGTGCTATATTCTGACATACCTTTGGTAAAGTATATACATATAAAGCAAAAATCTTTAATGTTTTTAACAAGGCACTTTTACTGTATAAAGTTGTATGAAGTTGTATAAAATGCATGAACAATGACATTTTAGTTTAATTTAGCAAGTTGTTTTTATTTTATATTGCGTGTTTGTCTTTAGCCATATTGGATGGAAACTTTCGATGAACTTTTATCAGAATCATTATCATTATCTTTGTTTACGTATTTAGTGAATGAAGATGAGTTGGTATGTTAACATTCACAGCTTTTAATGACATACAGTTATGAAGCTTATAAGTTAGGGGTAGTTAGTCACAAAAATGCTTGTCATTATGCTTGTAATTTCATCAGTAATTTTCCTGTAAGTTAGAAAAATCTCTAAAAAAAATCTCTGTCTGTCTGTATTTGTTTATGTATTATAATATTGTCGTTAAAAAAATATGTAATGATGCTGTGCCAAGAATGTTAAATAAATAAATAAATAAATAAGGCAGCAGGAAATATTTAACTGCAGGCTTTTGTGCTTTGGAAATGAATATGATGTCAAATTCTGAGCCCAGCATGAGTTAACCAGTGAGGTTTTAATTACTGAGCACAAAGCAAACACTTCACAGCATTAAATATTGTAACTCTGTCCTTTATGTGGCCCTGAAAAATTCAGACACAGGTATCCAGTGTCACACATCATTAGATTATCATGGTTGAGATAGTGGAGAACAGCTATCTGAAAATGCTTGGCGTACAGTTCTCTTGAAAGACAATATGCATAGAGACACAACAAGGACAACAGCAACGACTCCGATATGATAAAAATCATCATCATTTGTACTTGCTTTACATGCAGTGCATTTAAGATTTTATTCACATATGCTTCCTCTCAAATGTTACCCTCACCGCCCGGTTTACAGCAGGAAATAAAACAATGTCCAAGATTAGATGGGCTGCATGACATTTAAACTGCTCTGTGCATTTGGTGGATTCTCTAGCCCTATCAGAAATGCATAACTGGTTTCTCTAAAAGTTCATTTTGAGGGTGGCAAAATAGCCCTTTGAATAATTCATGAGGTATTTTGTGCCTTTCATATTGCTTTAAGGCTTTCAGATTTGCATTTCTTTAACATGCCTAGGAGAAGTCCTTCAGTGACAAGAAGCATGAATCTTAAAAATATGAAGGGATCAACCCTTTTAGGTATAGCTTTCGGATAGCTACATTACTTGATGAGGGAGAGAAGCTCCCTGGACACTCCAAATTCCTCCGAAGATGTAGGTTTCCCGGAGTAGATTGTGCAGCTTAGCACAACTATGTTATCTAATTGTGGAGCCATTTTCCTGAGGTGCTCCGACCGAAGGAAGCCATTGTAAATGTTGCCCTAAAATAACGCCGGGTAATGGGATGTTAAACACTGCGATCAAATACGCATTAGCCTTAGAAAGAGTTCAAGAAATAGCTTAACTGTAAACATGCAATTGTACGCAAGAGTTGGATGTTTTTTTTTTTTTGTTTCCTGTATTATTATTATTAAATGGCAACTTTCCAAGCTTAAGGGCACGTCACACTCAATTGAAAGTGTGACCATTTAAAAGCGTGCTAAGGTGAAGCATCAGGACGTGATTGATGTTACGAAGGTTATGGCTTTTGGTAAGAAAAGCTAGCTTGAGGGAACCAGTCAAAGAGTGTGATTTGTTACATTGCGGCAGTGTAAAAATTAATGGGAAGATCAATGTGTACATGTTGTGTGGGTGACCTTTATTGAATGTGGTACTGTGCTTGAATGTGGTAATGTTTCAGCCATCCCTGGCAATAGAAGGTGTTAGATTGTACTGACAAACCATTGCGCTTTTTTACATGAGTAAATTGGCCGGTGTTATCGCTTAAAATGGTTTAAATGTTTTAGTGGGAATGGGGCATGTTGTACACATTTTATTTAAACATCTGCAATAAGAGTTTTTGAGTCTTAGATTTTGTTATTGCATATTTGTTGACAACAAATTGATCCTTAAAAATGAATGTCAAGCTTAAAGTACCCCACCACCTATCTCACATCTTAAAAGGGTTGTAACACCAGTATGAGTATTCACATGTTGTGCCTAAATCATATTATTTAATAGTGATTTGCTCTCAGAATTAATATATATTCAGGTCTTCTTCAGCTTGTGAAGTCATTATCACAATCAATTAACAAGTTTACAAGTTTAATTCAATTCACTGAATAGCTATGATTAGTCTCTAAACTCCCAACACCCAAGAATGATGAATATTATGAACACAGACTTAATTTGCATAAAGCACTCAAAAATTAAGAATCTATAAATTGAAATATCGGGAATAGACCAACATATAACTCACAATAAACCTTCGCTTTTTTATCCTTGTTAATGTGTTTATCCAACATCAATACAGTGGCCTACAGGAATTAGGCAAAGATAAACTAGATTTGTCTGTCTGCACATTAGTAACGTGTAATAATGAAGTAGTTTGACGTTGGACTTTGCACACAAGCTGGTGTTTATAAGCAAAGCGAACAGTGCCCCCTTTTCCTCTCAGGCGAGTCGCGGCGTTGGTGTGAGGTATTAGTCCGCGGTGAGCGCGAGCGCGCGGGGCTCTGACTCCAGCAGCAGTGCGGCTTTAAGATGATGAAGGCTGTGAAATTTATCGCTGGCTCCTCCTTCCTCGATGATGTCAATCGGAGGTGGAGAGGTGGGCAGTACTAAGGAACTGAGTTCATACAATACAACAGAGATTGCTGGAGCTCTGCGTACAACTACGGCAAAAAATCTCAGTGTGTGGAAGTGATGCTGCACCTATAGGCACACTGTCCACCTGCTCCGTTACACTGACAGTTCATGAGCATTTCTCAAAATATAGATATTTTGCTCTCCATCACTCTGCCAAACCAGGGGATGACATTAAATGACGTGTCCGAGAATGCGATTTGCAAGTACTTTAGCTGTTAATTAAACGCACAGAGAAAAAGAAAACAACTTAACTAAACAGTTTTCGTACGTGCGAGGAGCGCTCCCAGGTCTTTTCTTTTCTTTTTTCTTTTTCTTTCCCCCCGTGATGACTGTATGCATGCACTGAAATAAGAAGTACTGCACATTGACAAACCCATTTGGAACATCACTATCTCTCCGCGCGCGTGGGATTCAAGCAGTAGCCAGGCGCGAGGCAACTGAGGAATTACATCGTCTCTTCTAAAAAGTCGTTCGCATATGTTTTTCGCCGTCCGTGCGTGGACCGTGGACTTTTTCATGGACATGGATCGTTTTCTCTAGTTGGATACCGACTGGTCACTACGTGAAGCTGTTTGATTCTGGGATTTTCTTCAGTCTGCTTCGCGGCACTTCATCTCCTCCAGCAGTGATGCCGCTACGTGACGGGAATTGAGAGTTTCCATATTCAAAGAGAAATCCGAGGTAAGACGCGTCCTCTTTATGCTCATTTATGCTTTTTTTTTCTATTTTATGCAATTTTTGAAAAAGAAAATGTTGTTTAATTTTACTGCGCTCCCTGGTTCATTGAAACGATCGGTCGCACTTACTTTAACGTCTTTAAAAATATATAGCGAATTACATTAAATATGCACTTCCATACGCTTGCACTGCTAGAGGGAAAAGAAAACGCAAAACTGAAGGGCCTTTGCGCGCAAAAGTCGATGTTATTTTCTCCTGTGAACAGAACAGTTTGCCTGAGGAAAATAAATGAACTGTAATATTTACAAAATAATATCCGAAACTGCAGAATTTCCAAAAGCTATCCTACGGCTTCACTTTCCGCCTGAAGATGCGCTAGTTTGTTAGTTAGTGTACTGATACAGCTTAAATATAATGGCAAAACCAACGCGTCCGATTTAACGCAAAGGTAAAGTCGTGTTAAAACGTTTCAGACTGAGAGAACATCTACAGCCAACACGTGAATAACAGCATAGGGACTGCTCTAAGATGCCATCTAACAACTTCTGAAGCGTTCTCCTCAATCTTCTGCCTTTTTAGGAGGCTTTGTTTTGTAACTATTCAGAACCTACGGGTAAAATATGAATATATTCCATAGTTTGCTTTTTAAGGAAATGGCCATATCGCATAGCTTAGGCTACTCAAACATGCACGGCTGCATGCAGCTTGCGAGGCAGATGAAGTCGGAAGCTGATCCAGGAGGATGCGTCATTTTCTGAACCGGTGTGCCGGCCGAGGCAGAACAGAAATACTTTGTTTTAAACACAGATCCGCTCCTTTACAAAAATGCCATGGTAACCATACTTTCCGCCTGAATACCATACCTTTTTGAGGGGAAAATAGATTCTTAAATGACCGTTTTGGGGGTATTATAGGAGTTATTGATGAATATAAGGTTTTAATTGGCGATTTAAAAGTTATTAATGTTAAATTGTAGGTTCTTCAGATCTGTGTTTATGGTTTTGTGAGCCTTTC
The DNA here is from genome assembly GCA_032357445.1 of Enteromius radiatus. Classification (NCBI taxonomy): domain Eukaryota; kingdom Metazoa; phylum Chordata; class Actinopteri; order Cypriniformes; family Cyprinidae; genus Enteromius; species Enteromius radiatus. The sequence continues at coordinate 13,290,688 of JAUCMS010000024.1, forward strand.
TAAAAGCATAACCTCTAAATAGTTTTCTCAGCAACTAGAATACAATAGCTACTACTAATAATACAAAATGTAGCTTATTTGTGTAATCACCAATTAGATCATGTTAAAGATTGTGGTTCTAATTGGAAGCTTTATTATTAAGAGTGAAGGTAATACGTTTATTGCTAAATCTGAAAATGTGTTGCTGTTTAATATTATCAAACTCTTAATAGCTAAAATAACTAAATAAAACAACATATTCTTAATTCCCTGCATGATTTGTAAGAATCCCACGTTGAGATATTAAATTCGCCTTGGTAATAACTAGTAACTATGGTATTTTGGTGCAAACTACTTTAGTTACCATGGTAATTTTAAGGGAAGTGTGCAAACGTAGAACACAAGTGCACTGGGGAGCGCAGTGTAGATGTAATCCATGCTGCTTGCTTTGTTCACATTCTGTTATGCACCAGTTGACCTTTGATGACAGGTATGAGTGTCAAATCTGATTAATTTCTAATTTGGATTTTCATAGGGACAAGAGTTCAACATTGTTTCATGCTTAAAGGCAAAATGATGCAACTGGTTTTCATTTGTACAGTGCATATGTGGTGGTTGAGCAACACTCAGATATGGAGAAATTCAACAGGCCTTTCTCTTTATAACCCATTGTTTATTGTGATTTTATTTTTTTTTTACCAGTTTTCACATTTCTTCATGGAGTGTGGAAAGCACCGAGCCCCTCGAGTCAATGCTGAGAGAACTTTATGCAGTTTTTAACAGTTTACAAGAAAAAAATCCTATCTTTCCTCAGTACCACTATATTTTTTTAAACATTCATTAATTTCCATTAGCCTATCATTTTAAGTTGTTAAATATAAATATATTATATTATAATATTTGCAGTAAATTGTATTTCAAACAAAATTTTATATTTTAGATGAAAGTTATGCGTATCTAAGGGTGTGAGATAGAAATTATTTTATATAAAACGAGATACAAGTTCTTTTTCAGTCTTGATCGCCACTAAAAGTATGATGTCATCGAACATAAAAGCAACATACAGTACATGTCACAAAACTGTAATGCAGTTGCCTGTTATCCGGTAACATAACATAGTCAAGGCTTCAAAAATATATTAGGTCAGATGCTTTAATAAACCTTCTGTATTGCTTTATAAGCTAATGGTATCATCAATGATAAGAAAGAACAATTTGAGTGACGAACTTACATAGCAAAGGCTGATGATATCATTATAGCAATTGTATAGTTGCCCTCAGCCAACTAAAAATGGGAGTTATTACTAAGTTGGCAGAAAAAATACGTGCGTGAACAGTTATTTCTGTCATTGGTGAATACTGAATCTGCACTGCGGTGCTGGTCAAGGTGGTCACACTTGTTATAGTATGCTGATATATTATACAAAGTGATCTTGCATTAACTGATAATTAGAATAAGAGTTTGCCTTCCAGCTGTTTAAACATTAATCTGAATGGTTATTTATACTATATAACTGTTTTATTTTAACCACAGACTGACCACTCCAGTGCCCTCTATTGACTCTTTTATTTATTATTTTGCATGCATCACAGTGAGAGAAAAACCGTGCTTTATCATCTTCAATATACAGATTATACAGCATGCAATACACTGGATAATGTATCTCTCCTTTTTACTTTTTAACAATTTATAGGCTATGTTTGTGTTTTAGACTAAGGTGATATTAAATAAATTTTATTATTTTTTTTATCTATTCTTAAAAAAAAAAAAAATTGACAGTTCTTTCTAAGTACTCTAAATAGTCTACATAATGTGTAGTGGAAAAGGAGTGATGCAAGCATATGTGTTTGTCATCTTAAAGTCTGTAATAAAAGTTGTAGTTCATTTGTGAAATCCACTTGTGCTTCTAATTCTTGTCGTTCATAACTTATAGACTTAATACATTTATTTATTTATTAAAGAGAATATTCATAGAGGAAGAGTGAAGATGAATGGTGCATCAAAGGCCAAATACCAGCCTTTAAGATTTAGTGTTTCATTGGCATGTTATACACTTTGCAATGTTTGTCCATATAAAATCAATTTGGGAAGATGATATATCAACAACTGACATGTCATTCCAGTGAAAGTGCCCACAATAAATTCTCTGATGTTGGTCTGAAGAATTAAATCAAGTTTTACTATGATTATTTATGATTCAAATTAGCAAAAATCTCAACTGTGATTCATGGCGCACCGTTTTATGCAAACAAAATCACTCTCGGTTCCTTCTCGGCTGAAGTTAGCCATAAGTTATTTTGTCATCTGACCGCATGGAAACTTTGATAAATTGATAAATGGCAGACATGACTGTTTGGATGCATAATCTTTGCTGACGGACCTAAATCGACTCCGTCACGTTTGCTACATCTGTTTATCCGTTGCAACTGGCAGCCTGTTTGGTATGTTAATACCTCCCTATTGATCATTCAATTGATCATTGGTTAGGATCAGTGCAGTTGCCATCAAAGCTACTCAAAGCCAGTGTGTGTGTTTCAAAAGGATCCCAACTTTGTGACACATCAGTCTAGCCTGTTCAGGTACATGTAAGCAATTAATTAAGAGACATGAAAATACGACAGTGATGCTGAAGACAACCACGCAACAATAAATGTAATATTAATGCTTAATTATAATACCAGATGTTTGTCATTACACCTATTAGATTTAAAAAGGATGCATTCTTCATACATAAAACCTGAATAAATTATTAAAAAACAGGTTTTCTGTTGATGAAAAGCCTGACATCCTGACAACACAAGAAGGACAGCAGGTAGGCTGGCGAACAGCTGGCAGGGGGGTTACGGGTCTCATGCTGCTGATGGCAAAAGGTGGAGGGCGAACTCAAACAAGACGTCGAAATGTCAAAGAATCATGCACACATGGGGTTTCTTTAAAGCGATAAAGAGAGCGATGCTTCTGATAAGAGCAAGTTAAGTGACATGCTTCAGGCAGCTGTCCCAGTTTAGCTTCCATAAGCGGCTTTAATCATTATGTGAAATGACTTTTTTGCTTTAATTACCGTTCGTATTAAATTGGATCGTTTTAATCTGATGCCCATTTGGTAGGTTGAACTGTATCAATTTTTCCACCTTTGCAGCTTTCGGTTCTTGCTGATTCATATAGACATAGGTTCAACGTGAACTCGCGGTTTACATGCGGAATTATTTTCTTCCTTGACAGCTCAGCTCGAAATCAAAAAACAAGCAGGCCTGTCCATCACGTTGTCACGTAAAGCTCTCCGAAGTCTGTGCGCCGCTCACTCGGGGCTCCAGAGAGAAGGACTGCTTTTGCATACTCCCCGGAATGCATGGTCCGCTGCTCAGAATAGATCACTGGAACCCTGCGCAAGCAGGGAAGAAGTCAGCCCGATACCCATGAGCACAATTTTCCCAGCTAATTCTCTCCATTCACTCTCAAGCTGCAAGTTTCCAAAGATTGGGAAAGTTGAAACTCAAAGCTTTGCGAATCCATCCAGAGTATAGTTTTGAAAGAATCGCTCCCAGGAGTAAATCTGAAAATGGCTCCGCGAGTTTTCGCAACAACATAAACTGTCCTAAATATGGGGAGGAGTGACATGTGGGCTCCCGTGTGGAATTGTCTAATCCCAGCACCACGTCCCTGGGTAGCAGAGCTCCATACAAAATGCCAGACATCACTTACTGAGAGCTGGAGCTTATACTGTCTACACTGTTTGGTGCTATTTTGGGTTATACAGGTTCATCAGCGTCCTCTCTTTCCCCAGGACGGTGCAATTCGTTATTGTTGACTGTAAGCTGATGATCTGAAAATGCAAGGGAATTAGCAGACCCTGTCGCCCTTATTACGTGTCACGGCTAGTGTCAGTAGTGGTTATTTAGATGTAGATCATCTTTTCATCTTTTATGCACTACTCTGCAATGCACTCCTTAGCCAGTAAGTCCTCTTCATTATGCATTGTCGGATACAGCCTTGGACTCTTTCGGGCTTATCAGAGTACAGTAGGTGAATAGTAATTGCTTTGCTCTCGCCAACTCAAAAATGGTGCAATCTTCAAAAGCAAACCAAATCATTTTTCACTACTTTCTTCAAAGAACAACATAACAGTCTGAGAATATGTGCAGATAGTAAGCTGGCCATTGATCACTGTCATGTAAATACTCTGAGTGGTGCTCGTCTGCCCAACAAACCTTTAATGAGTCCCTACAGTCCAGCCGGAGTGTTCACTGTGAAAAACAGAACATCTTGTGACAGCTGAGACTTGAACGGCTAAAGAATTGGGGCCTTCAGCTCTCTGTGTGTTTAAAGGGATCGGCCTCTGTGATGAATTTTTGATGTGCGAAGCGAATATTCAAGGTGCACGATGGTGCATCTCTGCTGCGTTGTGCTTTGTTTTTAAACAAACATCCTTTTGGCACATACAAATTACACATTAATGATTTGACGAATGGGGAGTCATTGTATTTCCAGGATATCCCATTTCAAAAACATTATGCCGTGAGCTGTAATTTTTCTTTGTCGCTCTAGTAGCATGCTATATTTGAATAATTAATTTACCTAAGCTATATCGCATACTCCTACTCCTAGAAAAATGTATAACTTTTATTAATGATCTAGTTGTATATTATTACAATCACTTTGATTTAAAAGAAAGTCAAACTCTTTAGTTTAGAGTTATTGATGTCATTATGGTGAAGGGCGCTATATTTACACAGAAATAGCGCTGCATGGACAATTCTGTAAACTAACAAAACCCAGAGTCTGGAAGTGTTAGCCATCTCCCCCACCAGTTCTCTGTGACCTAGTTGAGTTGTTGGCACATTGTGAAAGCCTCAGCCCTCTGGCTACTTTTATTTATATAATGCCCTGACAGGATTTGTGTGGCCATCGAGCAAGTTGGCAACAAACACTGAAATGCTGATTCATAAATCATGTCTTGGTGCTTTTGAATTATGTCTTTGTCCTATTCTTCTGAGGGATATTGACAGTCAATTGGGACTCATGTCTTTATTCTTAAACTTGAAATCATAAAACTCTTACATGCACTATAGTTACAGCTTGGCTGCTCAGAATATCAACATACTGTAATCTGATATCATGCATTGTAGCTCTGTTGAGTGTTGCCAATGGCATACAAGAGTCCATTATGTGCAGTATGAAATCTGGAGAGTCTCTCTAATGCAATCGCATGTTGTGTTTGGTAGAATTTGACGATTCAAACAGTGATTCCTCTTGTTAAAACAGTGTCTTTTTCTTTTTGTGTTTAAAAGAAATAAAAAGTGGTTAAAGTTGTTAGTTCACCCAGCAGTGTAAACTGTATAATTTACCCAACCACATGTTGTTACAAACCTGTATAACTTTTTTTTTCTTTGGAGCTCAAAAGAACAGACAATTCTGTGTACTTTCTTTTTACCCCATTGGCAAATAGCGTTTCATTTTCACAAAAACCTCACTAGTTGAAGATTTCAATGAAAACAAGGATCTTTTGTCTTTTTTCTGTCTTGTTTTGAGATGTTTATATATTTTTACTTGAAAGACAAAGATGCAAAAGGATTTCTTTGCGATGTGAGTGGAATTAAAAGTAGTCCATAAGCACTATACTCCTCACTCTTAGTAGTTTAGTCTGATTTGGTGAGTTGATTCATAATGAGAACTTGAGAACCGGATCAATCCAATGGCTCAGTTTTGTGATTAATTTGAAAAGAACCAACTCAAGATAATGTGTTCACTCTCATACACATAGATAAAGATTTAAAACCTCATCCTCCATTATTGTAATTGCGTGGTAGAAGCAGTTTCCCTTTTGTGTGCGTTCTCTTTCTTTTGCACAGAAAAAAAAAGCCATATAGGTTTGGAAGCACATGTGAGTGAACAATTGTTATGTTGGGCTAACTAATCTCTCTTTAATCTATTGAAGAATCTAAAATGCTCCCCCAAAGAATTCACTTTAAAAGGATCAAAAAGCTATTGGTATCAGTACTGTTTTATACTTGTGAATATGACCGTTTTTCTTTTCTCCCCACTTATCTTCCTCTAGCTGACCTTGCAGATCTTTGAAGAGAGTGCAGCACCTACTCTGAGTATGGACTTGGCAAGTGAGGCCCATGTTCTGGTGGTTTTACTCACCTGCCTGTTCTTGATGTGCCGGGCTCAAGAGAAGGACTACACGGTAAAAGAAGAGCAGCCGGAGAATGTGCGCATCGGAAACCTGCGCAAAGACCTAAACTTGAACCTAGATCCAGACATTAAACTGTCTTCTGCGCTGCAGTTTAAACCTGTCTACAAGACAGGTGATGTGCCTTTGGTCAAGGTAGAAGCAAGCACGGGAGAGATTTTGACCACAGCCAACCGCATCGACCGCGAGAAACTCTGTTCCGGAGTCTTCACCGAGAAGCGCTGCTTTTACGAGATCGAGGTCGCTGTGCTACCCGACGAGATTTTCCGACTGGTCAAGATCCGCTTCCTCATCGAAGACATCAACGACAACGCCCCGCTCTTTCAGTCAACGGTTATCAACATCTCCATTCCAGAAAACACAGCCATCAACAGCCGCTACCCTGTCCCTTCCGCATTTGACCCTGATATAGGGATCAATGGGATTCAACACTACGAGCTGGTCAAGGTGAGTTCAGCATTCAACTGTGATTTATTACATGACACCGCCATTTAATAGACCTCTAATTTCCAGATTAAAAATAGCACAGTAAGCAATAAAAAAAAAATAAAAAATAGTTTTTGGCTCAAGGTTTTAAAAGTAATTTCCTCTGTTTTGTGTAAGGTAAGTTGTTAATTGTACAGAGATAGATATGAACAATAGGGAGAACGGTTCTTTCTTCTAATTGATGTCTTCTGAGAAACTAGCGTAATATTCTCAGCGGCTTAATATAGTCTGCTCAAACTGAAAAGTAGGATAATGGTATGCATGCTATTAAAATATATACAGTAGCAGATACGTCGCGTGTGTATTTAATTTAGCATTTTATACAGTGTCAGAAGGCCCATTAACCCCAGAAGTGGTAAAAAAGTCACTAAGCACACTCGCATGCATCTGGGCTGTCAGTCAAAGCGCGAAAGATTACACGGCGTAGTGCAGTTCAATGAATGAACTAGTATTCCCCAGAAAGGTTGCCCTGTATTTTAATTAAAATTCAAATACAGTGTGAAATTCAAATACAGTGTGAAACAAAGAGCCCAAGACTGTCATTAAAGTGTGAAAGAGTAATTTGTACCTTTTCTTTTGAGAATTAGCCGAATCCTTGCTTTTCATGTCTGATTAAGTTACCAATTTGCATTTTTAAAGAGTCTCTTTCTCTCTCTCTCTCTCACTTTCTCTCGCTCTCTGCCAAGCTGCTGCTGCTCTCTCGATTGCCTGTGCTTGGAAAATGACCAGTGCGTCTCCTCATGAAATTACAATAAATATGTAAAGGCTCTGTTGCCTTTCAGATGATTTCATTTGTTCTTCGTCTGCAAGTGTAGTGTTTCTTTTTATGAATCATGCATGCGAGTTTGGTGAGGGTAGATCTCAGTAAACAGAAATGGAAAGGGAGGATACGTTTCATCCTCTGAGGTTGTTGAAAGCATCCCACGAGCAGCATCTGGCCGTGAATCCACCTCTTGGACTGCGTTTGCATGGTCCTGGGAGAGTTCGAATCTCTGAAGCTCCCACACAGTAATGGTTTAGACCGGCTCACCGTCAGCATGGAGCTGCGCGATTAGCATTGTGGGCCACAGCTGCTGCGCGCATAGCTTTGAAAGAGCTCTGATAGCAATCCCTCTTCTGCTCTTTACTCATTCCAGTCATGTCCCCTAAGGAGGAAGCCCTCGCTTATGACACAGAGGGCCGTTATTGCCTACCCCGGTTTTAATTGCGGTGCCATATTAATTGTTCCATCAGCATTAGTGTTGCCATGTCACCTGGAACGGTGCACAGAAGCACCTCTGGACACTATCAAGGTCAGCCTACAGAAAGTAATACCATGCATGGCTGGAGGAGTGCTTTCCATTAGAAGAGATTTTATCACTTTAAGAGAACCTCTTTACAAGTCCTATCTGGAGGCCTGTGGATCAGATCAGGCTCATGGGATGAGGATATTGACTTTTCTGTTGTGGGTTCCACCCAACTCATTGTTATTTTTACTCTGCCATTTAAGCACTCTAACCTCACATTAAGAAAGCCGTTTCTCTTCTTTTGAAGCCGTTTGTGTGTTTTTAATCACCCGGGACTGCCGGCATTGTCGTTTTAGATCTGCGCCACATTTTAGATCTTTCGAAAGGACTTTCATTGCAGCAAAGTCTCCGTTGGATTGCTTGTTTGGGGGGAGTCAAGGTCAGCATTAAAGTTGTTACCATTTCATTTCAATAATTCATGGGTATTTTGGTTTTCATCTGCATCTGATTCCGATTTAAAACCAGCTTGGAAGAGAAACTAGCTCAGCTTAAATAATTTATCCAAAGTGTGATTTTTATTTTATTTTTTAAGCTCTCACTTCTCACTTCTCCAGTTATTTCACTTCAAGACAATGAAAAGAGCCGGTCGAATGATGCATTAATGATCAAGGGCTGACAAGCAACATGTCATAAAGAGTTTCCATGAATATTGCACCACAAAGGCTTGCGAATGATTCTCCAGAAAGATATCATCGTCTTAGAACAAAGTAATTGTTGTGCCTGAAGTTGAGCTGAAGGGTTCTGACACTTCTCACCAAAGGTTTGTTTCCCAGGAAACGCTAGCACTATATAAAATAAATAATATTAATTAGAACAATTAGCTCCATGAGATTATAGATGCTCGTAAAACCAAACACTTTGGAATCTCACTCCCTTGAGAATCAGCCTGAGCAAAAGTGCATTCGGTTTAAGGGTGAGTGGATACTGTTCTGGAGAATAGTGGATGCTGGGGAAAAGGTAGCCGATTCTAATCACATTAATACCTGTCTGTTGGGTCCAGGTTTCATTTGTGCCTAATTCCTGACATATTGTTCAGCCAAAGTTTCACCAATGAGACAGCGTTTGTGTTTCAGTCACAGACAAATGGCTTATATCTGATTAAACTTGATAGTGAATAAAAAAAATAACGAAATTTTCAGGTGACAATTTACTGTAAGTGAAATATTAGGGCTTTATTTGTTGTATTAAATGTATTTAACACTTTATATAATGGTGCAAGGGTCTAAAATATTCAGTTTCTCGGTAGTTGATACTGAGTTCATTCCGAGTCGTTGCTGTAGAAGGTCATCTCATTGATTCATACAGCAGATACTTCAGCCAGTCTGCAAAGCTGAGAGAATCTGAGTTGAGCTATGCAAAACGAAGCCCACTGATACTTAATATTCTACTGTTAAGACACCGCTCTCTTTGGGTTATTTATAACCTACATTCACTTTCGCATATATTTCTTGATTGCGCCAGACAATTGGGTTCAGTTTAAGCAAGTTTTATGGCTTTGTCTTACACCCAGTATCATCCCCTGTCACTCTTAACTTGAACAAAAGAGATTCATCCCTCGCGTCTCTCGTAACGCTCTATGGGTCAGTTGGTATGAATATGTAGATTCGAATGCACTAACTGTATTAATTTCAGACATTTGTCACTTCCCTTGGGCCTGTGATTCATGTTCTTTTTACTCTACCTGAGTCTGTCTGAAGATAATCAGAATTCCCCAGCCTCATTTTCCATGGGTCTGGCTTGAAAAATTATGATTGATCTCCTCATTGCTAGGCATTTTTAAACCAGACTCATTAACTAATCTATGTTTTAGTTCCCTGAAACAATCATAGACAACTAGTGGAAAAAGCCGTTGTGGTCACTGTGCACACATTTGTAACTGACAAATTGTAACCCACTTTTGTCATAACCAATAGTACAAGAAACAGATGCATACAGTATACTGTACATCTTCACTGCATTCACTTTTGTTGAATTCTCCTGACTGTTTAATAAATAAAAAAGCCATTCTGCATGTGTTAATATATGTAGATATCCAAATTGTTCCTCATAACTTTCCTATTTTTTTATGCTAATTAGGTACTTGGATGCGTTTTGATGTGTGTGTTATTTGCATGTGTTGGTAGTACTGACAGTAGACCACAGATGGTCACAGAATCGTGCCAAGAACCACCAAAGGGGGATGTTACATGATTTTAGCATGTAAAAAGCTTACTTTGTCAACCCAAAATAGAAATTGTCATTTGCCATTGTAGTTAATTTGCGGCTGCATGCATTGTGCCCATAGAAAGTGGTTGGTTAGTGCCAGGCTTAATGATTCAAATCCACCATAGCATGGGAAATGCATATATGTATCATAATCACATTTGAAATATGTGCCTAGACAGAGTAATCTTTCCCAGCTTTATGCGAAGCAGGAAGCTTATCTCTTAAGGAAGTTGCCTTTTCTTGTTCTAGCATGAAATGTTTTTGACTGAAAGAGCTTCAAAGAGCCTCTTTGTTTCACAAATGTGCTTGACTCTCATTCAGGCACTGTTCCCCTGTCTCCCTCTCTCGCCAGCCACGGAAATATAGAATACGCGAGATGTTTTGCCGTACCATGTAGTCTGATCTGTAATCATAAATATTAGGGCTAGTTTCGGTAGGAAGGCAATTATTTTAAACAGTCGATGCTGGATTCTCAGGGGGATTACATATGCATTTGTTTTCATTTTCCTCAGGCTTTGCTGTTGCCTAGATTTAGCTCCTTACTGGGAGAAAAGGTGTTTTTTTTATGTTCAGGTTCTTCCCTTTACTTTAATCTGTGGTGGTCTTGCAGTATATTTAAAATGGAAGCTTATCTCTTTGACTCCTTTTTCAGCTTCTTTCTTCACATATGAACTTGAAACTGTCTTCCATACACTAAATCAGAGTCTTGCTAGTTGTGTAAAACAATAAGTTGTGTGCAGCAATGCAGAATACACCAGAGGATAGGGCTAGAACTCACTGTTTATTGTTATATTGCTATGAAATGCAGCGTGGCTTTGTTACTCATTGGTTGGTAGAAAATGTTGTTTTTCTATGTTAAATCTGCAATTTTCTGTCAGACAGGCGAATGGTTTTTACATTTTTAAGAAAATGTAAACGAAGCACGCTTGTTAAGGAGTCAGCAAAGGTCAGGAAAGAAAAAAAATGTTTTTCATGAGGGTCAATAAAAGGCTGTAATATTTCAGACAGTGCATCGATTTATGCTTACCCAAGTAAAGATGGAATGACACAAGGTAATTTCCTCTCCAACAAACAATTTTTGATTGTTTACTGCATCTTAGCCCTATTTACTTTGGGGGAGAAACTGTGCTCAGTGCATTGTTTATGGCACATATTTTAGTTTTCAGGTGCTCGATGGAACTGTTTACTGTGTGAGGATCCAATGTTTGCTTTATAGGATCATATCCCCCGGACGGGCTTTTCAAGTAAATATTTTGAGGACCTTGTGCATTTTCTCATAGGATTAAAGAATTTTAACCCCAAGGTTTAATGCTGGAGCTTAAGCCAACATCTGTTGTAAGCCAGACTAAATGACTGGCTCAAACACATTAGTATTTCTATTTTATTATATATATATATATATTTTTTTTTTACTTCTGTGAGTTTTGTCTGAGAGATTATTATAACACACATTCCCACACGCATTAAAGTAAGAATATCTAGTAATAGGCACAATAATAACAGCAACGACGTTAATACAGTATCAACTAAAACAGCAGGAAAAATGCTTCACGCATTCGATTTTTAGTCAAAGTTTAAATATCAAGTGGTGTCCTCTTACTGGCATTTTGCTAAAATGTATTGGTCAAATAAACAGTTTACAAGACTGCTATGTTTTTTTGTTTTTTTTGTTTTTTTTCCAGAGTGTGAGCGAATTTGGCCTGGACATCATTGAGACGCCTGAAGGAGACAAATGGCCCCAACTCATAGTCCAGCAGAGCCTCGATCGGGAGACGAAGGACACCTTTGTGATGAAAATTAAAGTAGAGGATGGTGGCACCCCTCCAAAGTCCAGCACAGCCATTTTGCAGGTCACTGTCTCAGATGTGAATGACAATCGGCCGGTGTTCAAGGACAGCGAGGTGGAGGTAAACGTTCCCGAGAATGCCCCAATGGGAACATCTGTCACTCACCTTCATGCCACTGATGCTGATCTGGGATCCAATGCTCAGATACACTTCTCCTTCAGCAACCAAATCTCCCCTGCCACCAAACGACATTTTGCTATTGACAGCACAACTGGACTGATTACCGTCAAGCAGCCATTGGACAGGGAAGTCAACCCAGTGCACAAGCTTATAGTGCTGGCCAGTGACGGAAGCTCTACTCCTTCAAGGGCTACAGTGACAGTCAATGTTACAGACATTAATGACAACGTCCCCTCTATAGATACCCGCTATATAATAAATCTTGTTAATGGCACTGTGCTGCTGTCTGAAAATGCCCCCCTTAACACAAAAATTGCCCTGATTACTGTGACGGACAGAGATGCAGATCTGAACGGTAAAGTGACTTGTTACACTGATCACGATGTACCTTTCCGACTGAAGCCTGTCTTTAACGACCAGTTTTTGCTCGAAACGGCCGCACCCTTAGATTATGAGACCACTCGAGAGTATGCGATTAGGATAGTTGCATCTGACTCTGGGAAACCTCCCCTGAACACTTCGGCAATGGTCCTGATTAAAATAAAGGATGAGAATGACAATGTCCCAGTTTTTCCTCAGCCTGAAATCCAGCTTTCCATTCCAGAAAACAATGATCCGGGCACACAGTTGATAAAAATCAGTGCAACAGATGCAGATAGTGGTTCTAATGCCCTTATTATTTATAGTCTTGGCCCAGATGCTCCTGATGGGTTTAACATAGATCCCCGCTCTGGAATCCTTTCCGTTGTCAAAAGGCTGGATAGAGAGAAGCAGGAGAAGTATTCATTCACAGTCATTGCCAGGGATAATGGTTCTACCCCTCTTCAAAGCAACATTACCGTCAAGCTAATAGTCCAAGACCAAAATGACAACAGTCCAGCCTTTACCCATCCTGAGTACAACTTCTATGTGCCTGAAAACCTGCCTTTGTACGGGACAGTGGGTTTGATCACTGTCACGGATGCAGATGCTGGCGACAATGCAGTCGTCACTCTCTCGATCATAAATGGGAAGGACAATTTCATCATTGACCCCAAAACCGGGGTGATCAAACCAAACATTACCTTTGACAGGGAGCAACAAAGTTCCTACACGTTTGTTGTCAAGGCCGTAGATGCAGGTCAAATGCAAACCACCTCCTATGCCAAGGTCACCATAAATGTGGTTGACGTGAACGACAATCGACCAGTGTTTGTCATGCCCTCCTCAAACTACTCGTATGATCTAGTACCCTCAACCACCAGCCCTGGATCAGTGGTGACCAGAGTATTTGCCATTGACAATGACACTGGGATGAACGCTGAGCTGCAGTACAGTATTATAGGAGGGTCACCGAGAGGGCTGTTTTCCATTGACAAAATGACAGGCAACATTACTTTGCAGGAGAAGATTGTAGCAGCAGACCAAGGACTTCATAGGCTGGTGGTAAAGGTCAAGGACTTGGGACAGCCTGAGTCATTACATGCAATCGCCCTTGTTCATTTGTTTGTAAATGACACTGTCTCCAATGCCACATTCATCCAGGAGCAACTTCGCAAGAGTTTGGAGACTCCTTTGGAGCGGAACATTGGGGACAACGAGGTGACACCCCAGACCAATGGCTACGTAATTGTTGTTATTGCCATAATAGCTGGAACTATGACGGTTATCCTGGTAATCTTTGTGACTGCTTTGGTACGCTGTCGACAGACACCGAGACACAAAGTTGTCCAGAAGAGCAAGCAGAGCGGCGAGTGGGTATCACCCAACCAGGAAGGTCGGCAGATTAAAAAGAAAAAGAAGAAGAAGAAGAGATCCCCAAAAAGTTTGCTGCTGAATTTCGTAACCATTGAGGAATCCAAGTCTGATGACCCTACCCATGAGCACATCAATGGCACCTTAGACCTCCCTGTTGAACTCGAGGAGCAGACAATGGGAAAGTACAACTGGGCTACCACACCGACCACCTTCAAACCTGACAGTCCCGACTTAGCCAAGCACTATAAATCCGCTTCCCCTCAGCCAACATTCCAGATCAAACCAGAGACCCCTGTGGCTCCCAAGAAGCATCATGTCATTCAGGAACTCCCACTGGACAATACATTCGTGGTAGGCTGTGACTCACTCTCCAAATGTTCCTCCAGCAGCTCCGACCCCTACAGCGTTTCAGAGTGCAGCTGTCAAGGGGGCTTCAAAGCACCTGGACAAATCCACACCAGACAGGTAATTCACAACTTCCTTTCTTAAACCACTCGCTGCTCCAGCTCCCATTTGTACTGTCCTTCTGATAGAAAGATGTGGAATGAAAGGTGACAGCCGTGTGTGCTGAGCTTCAACATGGGCTCTAAGACGCATGCATGCTTGTCAAGATGCAATATGCAAATGTAAATCTGAAACTTAAAAAGTGAGAGGTTGTTGGTTTTATTGTTGTGTGCTTATATTAGCAAAAACAACAATTTCACGACTTCACTGAAGAAGACTGTAGGAAAAATGGATTGCTGTACATATTAGGAAGACCGTGACAGATAGCGAGATGTTGGATGGCTTTGATTATGGGATGTTTTTTTTTTTCTTCGTCTTCCAATCAGACGTTCAATTCTAAAGAGTAATTATTAGCAAAACAACTTTTTTTTGTGTGTGTACAAAAAACAAGAGTGCTAGCTTGAGATTACAGCTATGTTTGTTCTTGATTGACATGCCAAAACCAAGCATGCTTGACAGAAAACCAAACAAGATAGGGTTGCATTCCACAGGCACAACTGAACAGAGGCACACTGCTGAAACAATTGTTTCCCACAGAAATGCTTGATAGAACTCATTAGAGCTAAAACTTGTAACATAGTAGGGAAAGGCTGATTATTTTTAAATAGAATTTCGAACTCAGTCCAAAGGAAACATTATAAGTTGTCTCCGAGGAAAATTGCCGGCATTAATGAGACGAAAGTTCATTTGAATACTAGTATTCTAGTCTATGGTTCCAGAGGAGATGTGCCAAATGCAAAATAGCTAATAAATAAAAGCAGGTGAGGGACATAAATGTAAATTGGGGTGGAGAGAGAGGTGGCCTCGCTGCGGCGACTGGTCTTTCTCTCGGAGTGGAAGACTGAGCTGTGCGATTGTAGGTCAGAGAGATCAAGGTGAAGACAGAGCTGTGGGACTGTGAGACTTAAATAGAAGCATATTCGCTAATAGCTTGAAACACCATTCATTTTACCTATCAACTGCATGTTTTTAGTCTGCAGCGTAGCCATTTTCTCAGGCAGGTTAGAAAGCACAGGACAGAGGTCAGGAATGTTTGCCAGACTCCAGGGGCCTAAATTCAAACAAGAGTGAGCATGTACTGTATATAGTGATAGGACACTAGGACACCATCTACATGAGCAGTAACTAGCAGCCCAAAATATTTTTCCTCATCTTCTTTATTTGTTTTTTTTTTTTAGCATTCAATCACAGACAAATCTTTTTGTTGTTGTTGTTTTTCTGTAATATCATGTCATCCACTGTGAGCTCTTGTCCTTATTGAAGAAAATCCCCCTCTGCATATTTCTTACAAATTACAGTATATCCACTCAGATGCTTTGTGCGCATGGTAATTTAAGGTGACACCCACACATAGATGATGTTCCATTTTCACCATGAGGCCTTTATTTTAAAATGCAGTTAAAAGCAACGCTCTGCCATGGTGCATTATGCATAAGCCTGCTTACATAGTGAGATTATGGAATGACACATAATTCAGGTTAGATTTGTAATTTGCCCTGCCATAGTTGTCTTCTTGCTTCTGTGTATTTTGAAATATGCAGCAATATTTGTTGAAAGTTTAGAAACCTTGCATCAGATTCTTGAAATATTTGTGATTAAATCCTATTCAGATGGAGCCTTGTGGTGCCTTGTACTGTGCTGTACTATAGCCACTGCAGCAAATGTGTGTGTGTGTGTGTGTGTGTGTACGACTAAATATATATATATATATATATATATTAGTGCTGGGCAACGATTAATCGCGATTAATCGCATCCAAAATAAAAGTTTTT
>JAUCMS010000024.1:13326552-13338066 GCA_032357445.1 Enteromius radiatus
GAATACTTAAGACCATGTGATATTTCAGTTTTTCTTTTTTAATAAATCTGCAAAAATGTCAACAATTCTGTGTTTTCTGTCAATATGGGGTGTCAATATGTGTGTACATTAATGAAAAAAAAAGAACTTAAATTATTTTAACAAATGGCTGCAATATATACGAGTGAAAAATTTAAGGGGGTCTGAATACATTCTGTACCCACTGTATATAAATTGCATTAATTGTATGGACTTTTTTGCGATAATTTCTAAATGCATTTCAGTCTCCATTTATTGTGAATAAAAAGAGTGACCACTACATAATTCAAAACTTTTTTTTTTTCTTTTAATGTTCCAAAGAGTTTTTAAATTCAATTTTAGGTGAACTAATCCTTTAATTCGCTCCAGAAATTTTCTTTTTAAAAATCAATGTCACGGAAGACATCAGATGAGCAATATTGATTTCAAAGAAAAATTTTAAAAGGTATATTAGCTCATTTGTTAGATTGGTTAGATGTCTGAGCTTATTTTTTTGTCTTTTCTCTAATCTGATCAAATCAAACCAAAAGAACACTGATTAAAGTCACCCTCTTATACAAAAAGCCAGTCTAAAGGAAAAGCCTATTGCTCTGAACAAAGTGGAGCTTAACCATTAGACAAAACAGAGGCGGCATGCACTTTTGTTGGATGCAGGACAAGATTAATACAATCGTGTTTTAATCACTGACCCATCTGATTCTAGAGCCATCCCGCCCCCTTCAATGAGCCTGGGCTTGAATGAAGCCAATTGATCTCCACCAAACTCTGTGAAATCGATGTGTGGTGACCATCTTCAAAGAAAAATAATGACTGGCATCAAAGTCTGTGATCACTTGTTGTTTGGCAACTCAGAACGATAATTACTGGATATGTTGGTCTCTTTACAGCTTGCATAATTAACACATAATTAAGTGTTGAGTTGATGAGTTCTCTCAAAGTATGGATGACAATCCTAATGTGCCCAACAAAGTCGAGACTTTGCTGCATTGCCTTGATGAAACACAAAGCTGATGCCAATACAGCTCATTGCCATTGGATAATGGAAAGAAGATGAGTCACAACCATTCAAACAAACAAACGACACACCAATTTAAGGGTGTTTCTTCTGTGTCTTTTTTTATTTATTTATTTTAATGAAACCACTAGCCTATATACTGTATAAAAAATAACTTTTTTTGTTTGAAGGTCACATCACAACTTTGATGCATGAAACTTTTTACTACGATTCATCATTTGTGTTTACGACTTTAATTGAATTTTATATACAGATTGTATTGTTTTACCCTCACCCAAGACTCAGAGGTTCATTTCTGAACTGTAAAATATCAGCATTTTTAAAACTTGCACCCAAAAATTACAATTCTGTAATTAATTTACTTACCCTCATGTCGTTCCAAATCCAGAAGACCTTCATTCATCTTCTGAACACAAATTAAGATATTTTGGATGATGTCAGAAAGCCATCTGACCCTCCATAGACAGCAACACAACTGAAATGATCCCAGATCCAGAAGCGTTGAAAAAAACTGTCCATGTGACATCAGTGGCTCAACTTCAGTTGTGTGACGCTACAAGAATACATGTAAAACAAAAACGACATCATAAACTCAACCATTCTTCTCCCCTGACTTACTTCTTCCACCGTTTTCGAGTGTTTCACAATGCAACACATACTCGTACATTAACGTATCGGACATAATCAGCCTTATGGGTTTTGATCGACATGAGGGTGAGTAATTAATGACAGAATTTTCATTTTTGTGTGAATTAACCCTTTAAACTATGATAGCGTGAAAGAGTGAAATTCATCAACCACTCCAATATTTATTTTCTGAAAAGGATTTACTTCCTATTAAAATCTTTTGCATCTTAAAATCTTTCATTCTTTCAATGAGCAATTTTATTCCAGACATTTAAAATGCAATTATTTGACGTTAAGCTAAATAAATGGATAAATGAGAAATATCAGTTCCAAAGAAAAGCATGTTTTATAGGATTTCTTCTTTTTTTTCAAGCCCATTGCTTGAAGCGCTGTATTTCAAGAAGGTGTACAGATATTTTATGTAAATATTGTTTATGAGGTGTTGTTTGTCAGAAAATGTAAGTGAAGGGGAATGTTTTTCTGTCACAGATTCCCACCCATCCATGAATATCTGATGCATCAATTTGTGTTAAAGAGGCATACAATGTTGAGGAGAAAAGAGCATTATTTGACGGGGGTAATCCTTTATAAGACTCACCCTGAAGTCGCCTGCGGGAGAACAGAACAAGGGAGCAGATTCTCGCTTCTGGCTGAATTCACAACTGTTATCTGCCTTCCCTATCCTGTTGTTTAGTGATATTGCATTCTGCTCTTTGATATTCCAGTTAATCCTTCAAGTAAAAAGATTTAACTCCAGATTATGCTATTTCTATGAATGCTGGCTCTTGCTCGCTCTCGCGTGTCTGAGCGAATGCTCCTGAGGCGATGTCATAATTCGAATGCTACAGAGAGAAAGCAGAAAAGGAAGCACCGGGTTTCCCATTGGTGCCGTCGTTCGCGTATACATCATCTATTAAGCCTAATTCTGTATACAGCTCCTAATGAATGCGCTACATTTTGAATCTCCCTTTAATGAATTGCTTGATGGCATTGTGCAATCATTTTATGTCATTTCGACATGTCACTCTCATCATTTTTTTTTTTTTTTTCACTTTCTTTAGAGAACACTAAAGTGCTTGGCTCATGATAAGTGTTGGGACTGATAACCACTTACAACACTTACCAGCTTAATGTTACACTTCAACTCCCAGCTGCATTTTAACTCTCTAAAACACGTAGTGCTGCTGTTCACAAACTAACCCACTCTTCAGCTGTTCCAGTGCTTCACAGGGAGACCCTCAGACATACTGCATGACATTGTTTCTCGAGGCAACAGAAGCCTGTCAACCTTTATAAATATATAATGGAAGATTATATTATTACAATTCAAAATTACTATTGTAATATATACTCAAACATTATATATTGATACATTTTAAAATGTAATTCATTCAAGGCAAAGCTGAATTTTCAGCATCATTACTTCAGTGTTCAGTGTCACATGATCCTTCAGGACCGGTTATGCCAATTTGATGGTCAAGAAGGAAAGAAAGAACAATATTGTGTTGTGAAAACATTGTCGGTATTTGTTGATGAAACAAATATTTAGTAACATTATGAATTCATTTACTGCCACTTTAGGCCAATTTGATGCATCCTGGTAACACAAGCATTTGGTAACACTAGTTGCTTACTAGCATGCCTATTAATAACATATATAACTGTTTATTAGTGCTTACAAAGCACATATTCTGCATGACCATATTCTATATCCCTAAACGTAACAACTAGATTATTAACTATTAATAAGCAGCAAATTAGTAAGTTATTGAGGCAAAAGTCATAGTTTGTGAAAAATATGAAATAATGTGTTCATGAATTGGACTGCCTATGCTACATGTTGTTTTTGCATGCAGCTCATGAGAACAGCTCTATAGAAAGAAAATTGTGGTACACTTTGCTTTTATAACATCACATTCAATACAGACTTCGAACTCACATTCTATCAAGTAAAATAGGATTTATTTTACTTCTTCCATGGCGGAATATTAAAGCAAAGTGGTGCAGGAAATGCTGAGACATGAGCATGACCAGAGACACTACAGGAGACGGGATGCTCTGAAAAATTAATGGTAGAAATTGTGACACTCAGTATGTAAGAATGGAAGTCCTGCCTTTGAGGTGAAAAAGTCAATTGCCTTTTAGTGTGTGTGTATGTTTTTCGTTTTTTTGGAAGCATAATCTTTATAAACAGTTCTGGCAATTTTGAAAAACATCTCAAGCGCCGCTCTTGTTTTCCTATTACCTAGAAAATAGCTACTGAGGTGTTACCAAAATGGCCGGCGAGTAGATTGACTTGCCTTAAAGGGACTTTAGTATGACATTATCATATTAAATTACAGTGTCAGGTTTTTCTCCTTCTGAAACAAATTGAATGCTGCATATTTTGCTCAGATAATGGCCCGAGGGCCTCTCATTTGGCAGCTGGCAAACCAATGTGCTAAGGTCTATCTGGTCTGCTATTCTAACAGCTTCTCTTTCTTGCCCTGAATATGAACTCCTGCCTTACTCATTGGGATTCTCTTCTCATGGCCTGTTGTCAGCGGCTCCGCTGAAGTCTAAATGGCTTAAAAAAAATCTGTGAGTATTATAGAGAATGATACCTGTTCATTTGATTTGCTGGATTTATGAGTTGGTCATAGTCTTAGCCTTCTGCTGTTAAATCTTTAATGCTTTTCAAATAACAACAGTTGCAAGACACTTGATTGGCTGTTGTGTGTATATGTTGGCACATGAGATGGTTGCCTAGTAACATTATCTGTCTTCCTGCAAGGTCTTTGCATTGTGCTAGGAATTCTTTAAAAGTAGAACGTTCTGCGGTTCAATCAATGGAGAAAATCAAAAATACCTTTTTTTCGATGGAGATCTTGAGCGCTGTCACAGGTTATTATTGTCTGATGTTTAGCGGTTTGAAGAGCATCTCGATATATTAGTGGCACCTAATTGCATTACCTGGGGGGAGACGGATGGCGCCAGCTAAAATGGTTGGCTGTGGCTCAAGCTGTGTTGAAGGCAAGTGCATCTTTACAGCTTTTACATCCATTTCCAGCTGGGATCTTTTATTGACAACTAAGTGGTTTTCCAACAGTTTTTTCAACACTCATGCTTCATCTTACCAAGTGTTTTGCCAGTCAACGTCTAGAAGCATATTAGCGGGTTTTCTCATTACTTTAGTAATACTACAGCGTTAAAACGTCTGTAACCACTTGGATAGTATCACATGCCGGAAGTATTTGTTTACTTATTTGTTTTATTGTTCTTTGTGTGCCTTGTATACTAGATATCAGTGACTATATTTTGACTACAAGCACTCTAAAAAATGCAGGGTTAAATACTTTACAACCCAGTTGTGGCTGAAATATGGAAAAACCCAGCGATTGAGTGAGGTTGAGTGAAACCACTGGGTCAAAACAACCACTGGGTCTGTATATACATTTAACCCAGTTTGTATATTAGGGTGCATGAAAAGATGTCATCACCTAATAACCATAATGTTACAGAAGTACACAACACAGAGATAACTAAAAGGTCATCTTCAGCACAGCAACAGTCTTTCTTCAAATACTCCATATCTGTTTGGTGACCTGTTGGTCGTTGAAACCTTTTAACTGACCAGCTTCTAGATTATATATTTATTTATTCTTTGTTTTATTTTGTTATTTATTAAGTTTTTACATATCAACACTCACTGGCCCTAGCCTGACCTGACCATAACTGAATAAATATGAAATATTCCACCCACGCAAGTTTTTATTTTACACATTTTTTAGCATACAGTATGTATTTAAACTAAATTCTATCAATATAATAAAATACATATATATATATATATATATATATACACACAGTATATAATACATAATGTGCATCTAAAAGTGACGTATTATGATGTGGATTTAATAAAGTGAATAAAGGTTTCGTAGATGGTTCTGATTATGTTGCACTTATGAAGCCAATTACTGGACATGAGGATAATGTGCAAAACAGCTGGGACAATTATAGTCTAACAACTTGACAATATTTTCATGTTTCTTATGAAACTTTGTACTGTTTCTTCTATCCTTGTCTCTAAATAGAGCCAAAAATATGCTGTGACAATCCTTTCAATAAAAACATCCTAATTGGGGGTTAACAAGGGGAAGTAATTATATTTTCACAGGCAAAAGCACTAGCGCTTTTCAGGTACTGTTCGTTGTGAAGTAAGAAAAGGAATGTTTCTTTTGGGAGCTGTACCTATCAGGACCGTTAACCTTACGCCACACAGCTGTACAGCAAGTGTGTTTCTTTAAAATGCATAATACATCGAGTGCAATCATTGCATGCCATTGATCAGCACTTGAATAAATTGAGTTGGAATTCTATTAACGTAAGCAGTTAAGCATAAAGTGAGATGAATATTTAACAATAGTGCAATATTGCATATGTATACCCCTTTGCCTCTCTGAGTGGTATTTAAATGACTCGAACAGACTATATGTGTCTGATCTCTACGTGTTCCCAATTACCGCATAATAAACATTCAGGCAATATTATCTTGGATCCCCTCCACAGACATAAGTGCTTCTTTTATATGGAATCATTAAAAGAACCGTGATCAAAAGAACAACCTCGCAGAGTCTGGCGATCAAGTTGTTTCCGGCCTGTTTTGCGGCGTATTTGCTGAGCGCACAAATTTGTCACTATGAAATGTGCGGTGAGGTATGCTTGGCGGCTCCTTGTTTGTGGCGCCTGTCTCCTCTCGCTCTTTGTCTGTGGGCTACAGCCCGACTGCCTGCCTCTCCCCAGTGGCCGCCCGGCTCTCTCCTCTCCTCACCGCAAAGCATTTGCATGTACTCGCATTTAAAGCAATTAGGCCCTAACCTGTCAGCCTGACAGGTGGCCTCCATCTCACTAAATGCACCTTTAATGTTTGTGTCTGAGTTAAGTCTTTGCGGGCATGAGTTGACAAAGCATTGCGTTTCTGTATTGTGAATAATTAGGCCAATTATTTCGAGCGGATAGCGATTAAACATATGCGTTTTGCCGATTCAATCCGGCTGGGGTCTGTCACTCCGTTTCACGCGGACCGCTCGCTGACCCAAATTAAGCCAGAAATCCCTCCCTCTGCTCCCCGTCAACTTCCACAGCAATGGCAGGAAGAGAGAGCCAGCTAGCGTATACTGCCTTAATAAAACAGTAATGATAATGACTATTGGTACTGCTGTGCCACGACATCATGCCGATGGAGTCTTGTTTTATAGGAAGGCTAGTCGACAGCCTGATTTACCCAGAGTTTCATTTAATACCTCTATTTAGCAGATAACACTAATTTCTTAACTGCCACCACTGATTGTTTTCGAGGTGTTTTTTTGTGTGTGCAGTGTTGAAAATGTAAGGTTAAGCAGCATTAGTTTGTCTTAAGAGTCTTAGGTCTACTGAATTATTATTATTGCTGTTGGTCACACATCATTTCATGAACATAATGCTCTCCTAGATTAAGCTGTGTCTTCTTCTGCGCAAAACACGGTGGGGATAATCTTCTCAGCTCGTCGTAGTCACTTTGATTCTTTGACGCGTCACATCCCCGTGCCCCGCTAGGGTCACCGAGAGCTTTGAGCAAAACCATCTGTCTAGAAACGTGTCAGGAGCTGACCTGAATTCAGCCTAAGTCAATGAAGGTCTTTGTTGGCCCATCGAGCTTCCTCATGGAAAAAGCGCAGTTGCTTCACGCCGACCTCCATTTGTTAACCTCATGCAAATGGCAAGGCAAAATAACGCCGGTTGATGCATGCAAAACGCAGTGACGGTAGAAATATTGACAGTTTGTTTTGCCTGTAACTATATTTGCATCGGACGTTAACCATGACTCGCAGGTGAGCCTCCGTGTGATGATTATTATTATTATTACTACAGCCGTGCTGTGGCATCAGCCGACGGTCTGAACTCTAGAGCTGGGGAGTTGATAAGATATTACATGCCATTTTTTTTTTAAAGGGACTCCCACGCAGCACTGCGAGGCAACTAATGCTGCCTCTCACAGCAACAGAGAAAGCAGGAGAGGGAGCTATCAAATGTGACTGTCAGTCAGACTCTAGGGACTCACTTCCCCATTCATGTCCATGAAAAGGTTGCCAGTACAATGTTTCTTAGCAAGCAAAAAAGCATCTGTTTTTACATTTTTTTTTTTTTTTTCACTTCATGTCAACCTTTTGCCTTCTCACTGCAGGCTAAACGCAAAACAGAATGCGCTAAGCTCCTTTAGCATGGAGAGAATAGAGAGAGAAACCAATGCTTTGTGTATCTTCATCTTTGTATTCTTGTAGGAGGGGAAAAAAAAGAAGAAAAGCTCCTTTTGAACCTACTTTTTCCAACACATGTAGGAGACGTTGTAGCTTTTTAGTGCACAGACGCTTTGAAACCGCGAGTTCTGCCTTTGCCTGATGCGCTATGTGGGCGACACCAATGCAGACTCATTTATTAGACGGCTGTAATTAATGTGTTTGTTGATTCCACTCAAAAAATTATAAGAATGCCTTTGTTTTAATTCTGGTGCAGTTCAAGAGTACAATAACTGGATTGTGTGCTTTATTTGTGGAATGCTGCTTTCTCCCGAGGTATTGGGAGCTGTGGGAGTGTCATTAGGAGACTGAGGCAGAGCTACCTGAGATACCCTGAGAGTTTGTGTCATCTCAGTCAGATCAGGCCTATTTACACGCAACTATTATCCACAGTTTGTCGTGTGGCAGGTGTGGGATCTTCTCAAAGCGGACATAATGAGGACATGTGAAACAATGTTTGAGGAGGAATACATTTACATACTTTTGAATATTTTTTGTAGTCTTCTAACGTTTCTGCCAAATGTCGTATTAGAATAAGTAACACATCCACTGGGAGCAGGTAACAGATTTAAATATGCACACATACATGTACATGGCACATAGATACGTACAGTAATGTGTATATCCATATGACCTCAAACTTTTGAATGATTTACACCTGAAATAGTAAGAAATGAGCTAAAGTAAAGACCATCAAATCAATGAATATTAATATTAAATTCCTCATTGAGATGAAATGCCTTATTAAATGCATTCTCAAATTTTCTTACATTTCGTCAGAAGTATATTGTGATTTGTGTAGCTTTATTTTTATATAATAACTATTGTTGTATAACTCTAATTATTAATTACGGCATTCACTAGATGCTTTTATCCAAAGTGGTTCGAAAGCGAGGAATAATACAACAAAATAATTCATCCTGGGGGTACAGAAACATGAAGCAAGTTATTTGGCTATTATTTTTTTCAAACCATTAGTCAACAAATATTCAATAAACATGACAGATGTCATATTGGTAGCAGGCATGGAGACGCACCCATTGAGAACAATCATACAGTGAATTTCGCAGCGGTTTTTTGGAAGGGTTGTGTGTGGGGTTTGGGATGATTTGGGAGGTTTGGGAGGTTAATATCCCGTGCTATTTAGATAGCATTTTCATGAGTTTCCCTTTTGGCACACAGTGAGTATATAAAAAAAACTGCCCAGGGAAATTCAGAAGTTATGCATAAAAATACTGTATGGCGTTTCGAGTTGTTACATCAGAAAACAATGTAGGAAATAGACTGAGGAAGACATACTTATTTTTTTTTCCTCTAGCTTTTAAGAGTTTCCGTAGGGGAGACCAGGAAGTGTTGTAACATGCAGCGAGTTGTAACACCATTAGTTTAACCAATTAGAAGAGAGCTACAGGGGTGATATCACAAACATGTATGACCACAATCCTCCTTGACTGTAAGATCTGAAAGTCTGTAGTTTGAGCTAAAAGCATATAATATCACATCCCATTTATTCACTGGTTCGCATGTTAAGCATGTTAATGTTAGTAGAATTGGTATAAATGATAAACTCAGTCAGCAGGTTTAATTTGATATACATATAGAAAAAAGAAATCCATTAGGAAGCAGCACACAAAGCAGCCTCTCTCTCTCTCTCTCTGACCTGACCTCTCCAACTCACTGCTTGTTCTCTTACTGTCTGAAGGCACTTTAATCACTAAAAAACCTGGAAAGTGCTCTTTTTCTCTACTGCTTTCTGCTTACACGTCTGTTCAAGCATGTACCCTGCTGATCTTTCATATCCGTACATATAATAATTAACAGAGTTTCTGTGAGCAATTTTTGGGAAGCAGTCTGTGAAGGTTTATCACATGAATTTGAAAATGCAATTTTTTGTGTTTGGAAGTTTTTCCACTAATTTCAGTAAAAGAAAAAAAAATTCACAGCTCCAATAAATGAGAATTTTAAGAGATTTTAACAGATTGCTTTCAGCGGCACACTGGGTGAGCATCATCATTCAAATATGTGGCAAATGTATTCCTGAAACACAATTCCATGTATAAACAAGTCTCAGTTTCAAGAAAATATTTCTTGTCTATATTCGTATTTAATATGTTCGGTGCTCGGTATTACAGGAATGATAACATTATTGCATCAAGAGTATGACTCATATTAAGTGTGATATAATAATATTATATAACAGATTTGAATAATTATACTAAATTAGGGATTTGTTGAAATGTTCGTCCTTCAACCTCTCATCTCACTTGCGCAAACTCGCGATGTGTTGCAAATCTGCAATAATTAAATATGTTAGTTAGCACACACATTAATAGTTAAAATTCCTTCAACCAGAGGATAATTGATTTTACTTTTGGTGTGAAAGGGCTTTTGCATTTGCCAAAAACACAGCTTTTTTATATTAAAAACAATCAAGCAGTGAATGAAGCACTTCCTATACAGAGTAACAGAATAACTTATAGGGAGTAATGCAATATATTTCCCAAACACTGCTGCTTATGCATTAATGCAAATGTTCTTTTCAAGACCCTCCTAAACCCCAACCTTGAGTTGTGATGTCCATTGTGAGGATTTAAGATCTCATTAGTGGGGTCAGTCAGACACCCCCCAAATGCCCCAGTTATTTCTGCATCCGGTTTGTTACAGAAAAATGCATTGCATGCATGAATCTGTCCTCATCATCAGTCGCAATGCAGATGCCGTGACATTAAACATTTTCTTAGCTGTCACCAACCCATCCTTCCTATAGCTAAACAAACACTCTCTGTGAACTATATTAAATATGCGTTTTCAAAAGTTAATTCTGCATTAGACGGGCTTGATTTAAAGCTTATAGGCAGAAGCTCTATTCTGAGGTAGGGAAGCGTATCCTCAGTTTCAGCATGTCAGGCTGCCGTACTGTTGCTCAGCGAGCTCTTTGTATTCCTTGTAAGTAGACAGCCGTTTGACAGTTTGTTTCAAAGAATGTTTCAAAATGTTTCAATACCTAAGGGGAGGTGTGCAAGGAAGGAGAAATCACAGAGGCAATTCAGTTATGCAAATCACATCACACTGTTTTCATTAATCCCACCTGAACACTGCAAACTGTCTGTGCAGAACCTGCAGAGAGAAAAAGAGGAGGAAAAAATGCGTGGAACTTTTTCAGTCTATCTATCAATGTCTTAATGTGCCAAAATTGTGACAGAAGGACTTGTGTGACATTTTTGATGGGCTCGGTGATAATAAAAACACCTGGCAGACCTGACTGTCAGAGCAGGAATTTTAGATATTATGTTTATTTTGAAGTGAAGTTATTTATTCATCTTAAGTGAACAGTTTAGGGTTAATTTTCTTGATTCACTCATTGACATTTGAAATATATAATGTATACATTATGAAGGGTTCACTTAGAGCTGGGCGGTATGACCAAAAATTTATATCACGGTATTTTTCAAAATTATACCGGTATTTTTTTTTTCATACATGACTAAATGACAACATTTACATATGATGGTTGTTTGATCAACGTCAGATTTTTTT
>JAUCMS010000024.1:13338166-13354121 GCA_032357445.1 Enteromius radiatus
ACGCATACACTCACCGGTATTGCGGTATATGAAAAATGAATATCATAAAAAAAAAAACACCGGTATTCGGTATGAAACGGTATACCGCCCAGCCCTAGGTTCACTCTTCATAGAAACCAACAAGTTTTCGACTCGTGCTGATTTATAATTTCTCTATACCAAAATAAATAAATATAGACTTTTATTTTAATACACTAGCATATCATTTATTTATTTAAAAAATAATAATACTTTGATATTTGAAGGATGTTAAATTTAATCAAAAGACAGTAAAGGCATTTATTATGGAAACCAGTTTCTGCCACTGAATAAAAAATAAAAAATAAATTTTTAAAGTCTCAATTGGGAGTTATAAAGTCACAATTGCATGATATAAAGTCAGAATTGCGACTTTATATCTCAGAATTCTGACTTTATAACACAATTGTGTGAAAAAAGTTTTTTTTTTCTCTGAATTGTGAGATATAAACTTGTTAGTTATGAAGTCCGATTTTGAGCGATAAAAAAAGTGATATGTTCTCATAATTGCAAGTTTTTTTCTCACAATTCTGACTTTGTATCACGCAATTATGAAAAAAAAGTCGCAATAACCATTTTTCTTTTTTATTCAGTGGTGGAAACGGGCTACCATAACTTATAATGTTACTCAAGAAACCTTAAAAAAAATTAGAATTGTAATTAAAAATGTCTACAAAAACAGTACAGATTGTTAAACTGTTAAATTCTGATAATAATAATAATAATAATAATAAATAGTAAGTGTTTCACCTTTAGCATCAAATGATAATGATGTTTGAAGGATCATGTGACAATAAATACCAATGATGCTGAAAAATAAACTTTGCATCATATAGTATTATAGTAGTTATCATATATCAGAATATTTATTCTCTTACTGTATCTTTCATCAAATAAATACAGCCTTCATGAGCATAAGAGATTTCCTACAGTATTTGTAAAATCCTCATAATCCTCATAAATATTAATCATGATAATAATAAATACAATAATAATAAATAAACAGATGCAAAAACCTTGCTTTTTGAAGTTAAAACTGTTTTATCTTCCTCTAATTGATTCTTTCATCAAGCGCATTCTCACAATACCGAAACGCCTCTCCATTTACTCTTCTGCTGATGTCTTATTTATTTGTCACTCAGTATTTCCCTTTGAAGTGTCAACTGCGGGATCAAGTTGTAAAAAATATTCCAGCCAAATTCCATCAAATACTCTATAAACAGGAGAACTGAGGGAATATGTCATGCTAAAAGCATAATTGCCATTATACATTCTGTTTAAAATCTACATCGGGGGATCCGGACTGACAAGTCCTCATTAAGCCTCTGGCCTCTGCCTTGCTGGAGAAATAAAAGTGATTGCTGTAATTACACCAGCGAGGATGAGGATGGTGATGAGGAGGAGGAGGCACTTCTGGCTACAGGTGGCTCTGATTAAGTTTAATCTGGCAGCCCTCCTCTTTCCTATCTCTTCTCTAGGCTCTGTGCCTCTAGGTGCAAAGGCTCGGAGGCAGCCTTCCATAATGAGCTCCTCAGCTACACACTGGATACCCTGGAGTACAGTCCCTGCAGAGCCATAATGAGCACTCCAGTGCAGCACTCTGTACTCGCAGCCAAGGGCCCCAAGCCGGCCTCCCCGTAGACAATGGCACACGGGTGGGCACGGCTTGTTCGCCATTCTCCTCTCAGTCGGTCCCCGGGGTGCTTGTATGGAAGGTGGGGAGGGGTGGCCGGGAGCCGGCAGTTGGCAGCGGTTGCCTCACAGGGAGAGGCGCTCGTCTTGGCCCGCCGACAGCCCTCCTTCACATCCAGCGATGGTGTGGGGTAGTGAGCATGAAAAGCGAGGCAGAGAGGCGGCCCGTTGCTTGGGGCGAGCAGAAGGCACGTGAAGATCTGGATGGACTGCGTGTGAGTGGTGTGGGGAAACTGTTTACTTCCCAGACACCGTTTAATAGACTCTTACATGCTGGAAGAAGTCTCTTATGCTCAACAAGGCTGTATTTATTTGATCAGAATATTTTCTTGTATAAGACAAGCACCTGCATTTCTGGCCAAAATAAAGATCTGTTGTGTTTGTGAATTTGCATGTTATAATGTAAGCATCATTAAAGGCACAATATGTAAGATTTTTGTAATAAAATATCCAGAAACAACGTATATATTTCATGCAGTTGTGTACTTACATTATCTTAATAGTTCTGTAGGATTTGTAACTTTAAATAATGAACCGTCCCTGTTCCTTGTCGCCTATCAATGATGCAATATCCGCGCTATTCTTGGTTTCCACCTGTTAATACTACAGCAACACACGTGGACAAATGTGGAAGTGGTAGTTATTTACTGTGCTTTTCCATGTCATGGATCTTGATTACACTCTCCACAATCCCAAAAAGCGTAGATGTATACAAACTGAAGCAAGAAGATATTGGTACGAGAACAGATAAAATGATATAAAATGAGAACAGATCTCGTTGTGGTGTTTCCGAAATGGACAGAGACTCCGTTCTCGCGTGTGTTTTTTATAATGGACGGGTAAGCAAATATGCTTTAGTTTAATTGAACAGTAGGTGGCAGTAAGTCACGGTCACTGAATCAGCCAACAATTCGATTAAACGGTCCAAATCGTCCACACGTTAATGGATTGCAGTGAGCCTTGTGCATAGGTAGTTGTGTGTGTGTGTGTGTTGTGAAAAGCTGTAAAAATGCGAAAATGAAGTCTCAAAATCCAAATGAACTGAACAGGATCGACTCGAACAAAACGTTACTAAATGAACGTGTGTCACCTGATTCACAAATGCACAGATTCCTTTTTGCATGCGCAATTTATGATATATTAATGTAGAACAGACCAGTTTTATTCGCAAACATCTTTATTTGTACAAATCGCTGTACACGCATTTAATCCTGAATGTCCACATATTCAAATTGAAAGATATTTGTGTGTTTGTAAAAAGAAGCATGCATTAAATTTATGTAGCGCATGGATAATTCAGTGTTCAACAAGGCTGCGTTTATTTAATCAAAAATAAAATATATTCATTTATATAATAGTATCTTGCATTTAAATGCATTCTAATATGCTGATTTGGTGCTCAAGAAACATTTTTGATTCTTTGATGAACAGAAATATTTAATATTATACATTTTTGGATGTTTTTGTTCTGATCAAATTCTTGAATAAAAGTATGAATTGAAATACTTTGTGCGTAAGTTGAATAAAATAAAAAAATAATAAAAAGAAATGAAAAGGTTAATTAAAAAATGCTATACAGTATATCAAAATATTATATATTTTTTATTTATATATTATATAATATATATTAATATAATATATATTTTAATTGAATTACATATAGTTATGTTGGCATAAATAAATTGGATCAAATAGAGAAACAAGTCAAAAACATGTTGGTTTGTATTTTTTGCAGGATCCTTTGCTGAATATAAGTCTTAAAAGAAAAGCTTTATTTAAATGAAAACCAAACAAACAAACAAAAAATCGTATTTAAACATTGTCTTTACCATCACTTGTTTCACTTTTGTTCGATTTAACACGGCCTTGTTGAATGTAAGATAAAAGGAAGCAAAAAACCATGTGAAGATCTTCTAGATGGACCGCATCAGTGGTGTGGGAAAACTATTTACTTCCCAGAAAGCGTTTAATAGACTCCTGGAATCAGAAGACACCCACTTTCGGTAACGTTTGTGATGCGTTCGCTCTTACTCTTTTGATTATCTTCGTTATTTAAATGGATTTGCATAACAATCAGCTAGATTTTATTAGCCGGCGAGATGCAGAAAACAATCAGTGCGCTGCAGTGTTGATGCAAGACTCTTAATTACAATGTTGAATAATGTCAAGCAAATGAATCAAGCCAAGCACCTCTCACATCAGCTTTCATCAGGATGGAGAGATACAGGGAGCGCGCTCATTACGCTTGCAGAGTGTGTGGGTCGTCGAACAGGGGCCGAGGTGATGCTGAAGTGCTCTGTAGGTTAGCTTTTCACTGTTTCACAATTACAGATATGGAGGGAAATATTATAATATTGTTTATGCGTGGTGGCTGGCAATGGCCGACTATTTTTTTGTTTTGTTTTAATTGCTCTGTATTTTAATGAGCTCACCTCTCTTGATCTTGGACAGACACGGTGTTGGCTAGCGCTGTCTTTTCTGAAACAGCTCCATCTGGGAATGAGGATTACATAGTTATTATCTTGGGGGAGGATTAAGGATTTGTGTCTATCACTGGGTGGTGCAGCCAAAGACAAATAAATCTCAACATGCTGTTAATACATAGTCTCTATTGTTCCTTTTGTAATAATCAAGAAGGAAAAAAAAGAAGAAGAATGCGGGCATGACGGCGGTGAGGGGTTTTTGGGTTTACTGCTGCATGTCCTGTTTGGGAGGTGGGATTTATTGGAACGATGTTTCATCATCAGACATAATACGTTGGAATCTGCTGTTCTGGATCACTCGAGCTGTAGAGAGATCAGAAAGTGAATTCATTCTCAAAAAACAAAGATTGAAAAATGAGAAGAGGATACAAGGTGATATTGCTCCGTCGCTGTTATGTTATGAATATACACGGTTTTATGTGGCCCGATAGTATATTCGTATTGTTTGAGTACAACCCAAATCCAAAATCAAACTTTGAAATGTTATGCTGTACGACTGGTTCTCTCGTACTATAAAAGGTCAGGGTCAGAAAATAATAATAATAATAATAATAAAATGCTTTTAAAAAGTAAAATACAACCAAAATTCTACTTTTTATTTCATTTATTTCTTTTATTATATTCATATAAAAGAAAGCTTGTTCTTACAAGGCTGCATTTATTTGATTTTAAAAAATAATTAATTAAATAAAATACATATAAAAATAAAATATAGTAAAATAGTTTTGCAATTTAAAATAAGTTTTTTTTTTATTATTATTATTTACTATTTATTTTTCAACATCATTTATCCAGTCTTCATTTTCACATGATCCAAACGATTGTAATATTCTTATTTTTTATGTATTATAATTTTTCATTATATAAAATATCATGTATTTTTTATGTAAAATATTATATATAATATAATTATATTAGTAATGTATTTTAATTAATCAGTTGAAAACAGTTGTGCTGCTTATATTTACTACTTAACTATAGTATTTTAAGGAAAGCCATGATATATTATTTTTCAGCATTCTTTGAAAGAAAAGAAAAAATTTTTTTTTTTTTTTAGATGTATGGATTTCTGTGATAGATGCATGGATGGATTGATTGATAAATTGATGGATAATCCCACAGGCACAAAATCTTCATTTTGATAATTAATTCTGATGCATATCAATTTATTGCAATCCTGCTGAATAAATGTATGCATTTCTTAAACAAACAAATAAAAATATGCCCTCATCTAGTTATAAATGCCCCTGAAAATCATATCCATCCAAAATATTGCACTTAAATAAGCAAGTAAATTTTTTTGGCAGCACTAGGGGCGCAGTTAAACAATTAACCTCTTTGATCCTTTAGCAATATTTGTCATTTTAAATTGTTAACATGAATCAATACAGCCGTTTGCTCTCAAACATGTCAAAGGTTTGTCTGCTAACACATAGACCATGAATGCCCCTGGCCACAAGTGACCTTTGGTAGCGCAGCAACCTGATTTGGTCTTCCGTGTCGTATGGAAAGCCAAAGCCCATAAAGCACACTCTTATCCTCGTCTAAACCCATTAACTCACCAGGTTACAATTGTAGTTCTCAGCAAGTGGTGCTACAAGTAGCACATCTGTTAGTGCAAGCTTCTTGTTTGTATGTGCGATGTATGTTGAAAACGTTGACTTGGATAAGCGCTGAAAGCCCTGTTACGAAGCGAGCACACAACCTGATTTGATAGCCCTGAGTGGAGCTGTAGGATTAAGGGGAGCATGCTGTTAGAATTGGTTTAATCATCATGAAGGACGTCGCCGTAAATGGAGACGACGTGACATTGTCTTTTCAAACAGCCTCTTTATTAGTTCTGGAGGGTGCTGTAATCCAGAGAGCTACAGCCTGCCGGCGGTTCCTCTCTCAATGGCTTACCTTTGTGCCGCCACACGTTTGGTCCATCCTTAAAGCCCACGCCAACACAACAGCCATTTAGATGATTCAGAATTGTGCAGACAGAAAGAAAATGAAAAAGACTGAGTGGCAGAAGAGAGAAAGGAGATAATTAGTTGCAAGAAATCTCTGTTTTTTTTTTCATGTAATTCCTGTGGACATCACAGCATTTCATATCATTTAATCAAAAAGCATTGGATTCCTGTCATATCGTCTGAAATATCAACAACATGCTCTTCAAAAATGTGTTATTAGGTACCAATGCTTTGAAATGTGAAGACCTTTTTTAATCATCGCTTCATCGCTGCAAAGATTATAGGTTTTAATGGTTGGGATATGTGTGTATATATATTTGTATATATTTTAAAATGTAATTAAGTGCCGTGATGCAAAGCTGTATTTTTGGCAGCCTTACTATAGTCTTAAGCATCACATGATCTTCCCGAAATTATTCTAATATGCTGATTTAATGCTCAGTAGACATTTATTATTATCAATGTTGAAAAAAAAGATATATATATATATGTGTATAATAACATATAAATATGTATATGAATATGCGCGTGCACACCCACACACACACACATATATTTATATATGAATTTTCAGCATCATTAGTCTTTAATATCACATGATCCTTCAGAAATCATTTCAATATGCTGATTTAGTGCACAAAGCAAGCGCTTCTCTGTATTCATAATATTAAAAAATATTGTTCTGGTTAATATTTTTGTGGAAACCATGATATATTAATGTTTCAGCATTATTGTAATTGATAGAAAGTTCAAAAGAACATTTATTTCAAACATAAATCTTTTATAACATAACAGATGTCTAGGTTAAAAAAAAAATGTATTACTATGATGTAACGTTGTATTTTACAGCATCATTACTCACATGATCCTTCAGGAATCCTTCCAATATGCAGATTATGTGCTCAAAACAAACATTAATATTCAAAACTGTTGTTCTGCTTAATACAGTTTTTACAGCATTACATATCATACATAGATGTCTAGCTTAAAATATGCAGCATTAGAAATGATCAGGTGCGCACTACGTTTCAAATATAAATGCCATTTTTAGTCACCACAAAAATTTCTGAGGTCTTAATGAAGGGGATTCGTGTTTCTCAACATAAAGATCACTATTTCACATCTACAGCAACATTTGGACTGACTGCTGTGTAATTCAGTTAACAGCCTGCAATTTGCATATGAGGTTACCAATTTCTCTTCAAATTTCGACTTCTCTTTTGTCCCGCAATTGAATCTTTCAGACATCCAGTGCCCTAATCTGGCCGCTACGGTGTTAAATGTCACAGAGAGGCTGTATTTGGATACGGTACGTCAACCTGCCAGAGTTTGATCACACGGATGTGTCTTTATGAGGTACACAGCCCTTTTTAGCAGATAGAGAAAGGGGATTGGAAACGACAAAGAATTAAAGTGTCATCGAGGATCAGTTTGCTTTTAAAATCCGCCGTTGTTCGTCCATTTGAACCCAACGTACATAAGAGCGCGGCATTTTACCGTCTCAATCTTATAAGCCAGGCTCGAGTTGTTCCACCAACGGTAGCTTAAGCAACAGATGACTCAACCCAACAATATGCTTATAAACCACTTAGCCTCGAAAAAACAAAAAATAAAAGAAAAGCCTCTAAGTGTCGAAGTGCTCATATTAAGCTTTTTACGAAGCAAAACATAAATCCATCACCACTTGCTTTAAAGTCAAAGTTATTAAGGCCGAACGCTAAAGCTGGGTCAATCGCGGCACGTTTCTGTGCCACATTTTATCCCAGAATCAAAATATTTGTAAAAGACACATGGGGAAGAAAAGTATTGTTTTCTCCACCAATCTCCAAAGGCTATGAATTATTCAGTGTGACCAAATACCAGTTAACTTTTTCCAAAACAAGACGTTAAATCACAGCAGAGACTCAGAGAGAGCTGTATCTTGTCACACACATTCTACTGGATGAGCTCTTTTCTGGAGCAGAGGAGAAGTTGGGCAAAGCTGGTTCTTCTGCTCCTCTACCTCAGAGACCAGGATCAGCAGGCAGAATCCTTTATTTGTCCCAGAGTTGAGTGTGTGGAACACTTGGCCTCGTCCCTTGGTGCTGCCAGGATCAGAGTTGCGCGCGGCCGCGGTCTCACTGCTGGCAACACACAAAGCCGGCTTGGAATGACAAATTGGTCTGAGACACCACCAGGCACATGCCAAGAAACGCTCGCAGAACACACCACACCAAATTGGCAATCTCAACTAAGTTTAGACAAGCTGAACACACAGGCACAAATCAAATATCTGCAGGGTTTGTGTGCGCACGTGACTCCGTACAGGATGTTCATGCATAATTACCATGCGCTTTGTTTCTACCGTGTGTGATTTTTTTACGTGAAGCACGCATTCGTAATACTTTGGATTATTTTGGATGGGACACAGTCTCTGAGGAGTCTGACGGAGGTGGCCCATATATTCTCTCTTTTGTTTTTATTCATGATATGGGAAAGTGTTTTTGCTTTCAAAAATAAAACACTATTTGTTTTGCGAAATCTACTTCACAAATAATGTAGATTGTAGAGGTTAAAGTTACATCCCGTTTCTGTTATTCGGTGTGCCTTTTTAGCCTGTTTTTTGGAGCTCATATGACCATTAGACTCTTTTTATAGATTCCAGTTATGTATGGTATGTAAGGACTGAGATACAACTATTTGAAAATCTGAATTCTAAGGGTACAAAGAAAAAAAAAATCTAAATATTCCATAAATCAGCTTTTAAAGTTGTCCAAATCAAGCTCTTAGTATTCATATTACTAATCAAAAATTAAGTTTTGATATATTGATGGTAGGAAATTTACAAAATATCTTCATGGAACATGATCTTTACTTAATACCCTAAAGATTTTCGGCATAAAACTAAAATTGATCATTTTGACCCATACAATGTTTATTTAGGATTGTCGACCAGTGTCGTATGTTTTTTTATGTGGCGGAAGCTTTGATTTATTTGGCCAATTTGACATTTGTGGCCTGATCTCCAGTAAACCCTTACTAATAAACATCCTTTTCCCCCTTGTCCTTATTAAAATAAATATGTTGGGTATTTTGGCCTTCATTGCGATATAGGACTTTTAAATATTGACAGGAAGTAGACGGGCTGTACCGACAAACCGGCACTGAAACTTGGAAAGCCTGAAATGCAACTACATGCTGCCCACAAAACTATCACCATTGACTATTTATGGTTTCATTTTTGAACATCTTTGGTTGGGGTTGAACTTTAAGTATGCAAAAGCGCGAGTTTGTACATGTTTCCATTACCATTTCACAAATGCACGTTGCATATCCTACCATTTTTGTTCATGTAGTTCATTTATGAGTTCTAAATAAGGGCACTGGCCTGTTTTTACACCCGTCATTGTTAATTTAACTTATTTAAATTATAATAAGACGAATCCCGATGCCACCGGCAAACATTCAGCATCTAATTTACAGAATCAAAACTTACATAAAACTTCACCAGTGTTGCTTTGGCTCCTTCACAGGCACATGGCATTTCCTTCAGGCGATGCAAATGTAGTTAAACTATGTGTCTGTTATGATGTTGTTATCTTCTAGTTTGTATGTTCCTGTGTAAACATTTTCCTTCAAACAGTAAAGCTAATTTACAAACCACAAATTCTGATAGTCCAAATATAGGCCAAAAACAACTTTTTTTTTTGACTCTTCTGTATTTAGACTGGATATGAGTGACAGGACTTGTTTCAGTATGTGGCAGTACTTTGACTGCCTGGTAGGTTTTTTTTTTTTTTTACCATTAAAATGATATTCAGCCTCTCCTTGATGGTTTGTGCCCGAAACCGTGCCTTATCATGATCTTAGGTGGACCACTCAAATTGAAAGGTTCCGTCGCTCGAAGCCGCATCAGAATAATTGTTTTGAGTCGTAGTGGATTTTATCTAGGAGAGGACTTACTCCAGAATGATCCTGGAGAACAATAAAATGCATTTCTTTCTCGACGTCGGCAAAAATGTACGACACTCCGGCTCGCAGTTATTGAATTCAGGCCCCGTATCAGTCACAAACCCGAATTCCCCTTATTTCTTTTGGGGTGGGTGGAAGTCCTGAATATGATAAATGTACAGTGCGGGCCTTTGATTGTATGGCCGAGGCAGCCGCTAAATTATACTGCTCAGTTTGAGGGCTCCGAGTTGCCTAAGGCTTTTAAATTGCTAATGATCAACTGTGAAGAAGCACTTTGATAGCAGTGCCGGGGGACTTTAAAGCAGATCTACTGTTGTGTGCGGAGCACCCGCTTCACACTGGAAACCCTGTACCATTACTCTTTCAGAAATAGGGGATGTCGAAAATGGAAACAGGAAGGAAAACCCAGGAAAACAGAATAAGTTGCCCAACCCACTCCAAAGGCAGACATGCCGCATGCATAAGTATTACAGCATTAAGGAAGACACATCTGACAACTGCACCTAGTAGTAGTGTGACTGTTTTATTGTAAACTAGGCCTGTTAGCTTCTTTATTTTGCCTGACTGTCATCACATTGTCATTTTATGTGGTGCCACTGCTGCTAAGATGTATTTTTTTGGTGTCGCAAGATCAAAAACATGGAAGTCACGTGATCGAAGCATCTGATAATGCTTGAAATACAGACCTTGTTTTAATCCCGCAGAGAGAAGTGTGGGTGTTGTTGTTGCTTCCACTTATTTCTTTTTTTTTTGGTTCGCTTTTTTATATTACAACAACAACAGAAAGTGTCATAAACGCAGACAACAAAATCAAGAGCATGCGAGGGGTGTGCAACTTATTTAACGCTCAGTACTCTTGAGTGTCAGCCAGGAAGTAACAAGTACAAAGTCTCCCAGTGTGTGAGGAGAATGTTACTGGGCCAGAGCATCCTCACTGTGCCAGGCTGCCAGAAAAGCCCTGCTCCTTATTTTGCCTTGGGTGAATAGTGCTCTTGTTTGTGAGTTTAAATGGGAGTCGTCTGAGATCGCGGTGAGTCTTCTCCACCTGGTGCGTATCGGAGAAGACAAGTTAATGTGACGACGTCAGACCCTCTCTTTAAGATTGCTTTTAAGGTGAAAAGTACTTCGCCGCTCGCTCCTGCCAATTCTCAGCCTGAGGCTTTTTATCTCATAAGGGCTGGCTGAGAGAGAGAGAGAGTAACAGAATTATTCGCGGGTTCGCTCAGTAACTGTGTTGCCAGCACCATTAATATCAAACAGAAGGCACTACTACATTAGAAACAATTGATCAGCCTAATTTCTTGTGGTTTTGCGCGTACACTACCAGTCAAAAGTTTCGAATCATTATGATTTTTTTGGTTTATAAGGTCTCGTATGCTCACTAAGGGTGTACATATTTAATTCAAACTAAAGTAAGATGTTTAAACTGAACTGTTTTCTGGTTGAAAATATTTTGGAATGTAATTTATTTCTGTTATGCAAATTAGAATTTAATCTTCAGCGTCACATAATCCTTCAGAAATCGTTCTAATATGCAGATTTGCTTCTCAATTACGATTGGTATTTAATTATTAACAGTGGTTCTTATTCAAATAAAATAAGTTAAAATCTGAAAATCACGATTAGAATTATTTGATAATTAAAACATTCCAAAGAACAGCATTTATTTGAAATATTTTATTACATTCTAAATGCATTTACTGATGTGTATGATTATTATTCATTTATTATAGATATTATTATTTTATGGGCATAATGATGCTAAATATATATGCAAAAGACTGTGAATTTGAAATTGATTTTCACTGTAATTTAAACATTTAATAAGCATAAGAGACTTCTTCAACAAGTTTTGACCGGTAGTGTACATTGTATCTGTGTTATTTTTTTTTTATATTTCATAATAAATGCATGCACATGCACAACCAGATCAGATTAGCTGTGATGAAATATTCATGCTTTGTATTTAAACCCCTGCAAAGCAGTAATAAATGAACATGTTTGCTATGAACTGCTTTGTTTTGCTCAGCTTGAGAATCAAATGTGATTTTTAATGCATCTAATCCTTTTAAAACACATAGCAGGCTCATTATGGCCTAGGGATACAGTAGTGTCTGTGTGAGAGGAGCGTGCTTCCTCACCTAGCTCTGTGTATGTGACAAAATTTGCTTTATCTTTGTTGGCAACCGTAAATAAAAAAATACATCATTCCAAATTAGATCTCGGCTATTATGTGGCCCACAGCACTTTTGAGCGAAACAGGTTTTACCGTTTATTATAAAGAGAAGCAGTCACGCATACCTGGGTCATACTTTTATGTTACAAGTGCCTTTACTAGCTGCTTTAAAAAATATTTTTATAAGACTTTTAAACAATTTATCATGCAGCTAATGTGTTTACATTTGAATAAACTGTGTTGTGCCAGCTAAAGATAAATTAATCCATTTGAATGGAATAGGTTGTATAGTTGAAACGTTTAAAGGTAACAGTTTAGAGATTCATTTCACAATTGTGAAACTCCTTTTCGAACAAATGTCAGGGTATAATGTTAACATTGCTAATAACAAATTCAACAAAACCTAAGGAAAATGATACGCAATGCTATTTAAACAAATGTTTAAACAGATTTTACACATACAGTGGTCATGATACATTATGGGAATACATGTAAATTTCCAAAGAACTGCACTTTATGCAAATTCTATTATACAAAGGTCTACACTCCCACCCACCAGAATGGCTGGTTACCATGTAAACCATTCTGGTGCTGACTTCTTATAGCTCAGTTAATGTTTTGGGGTTTTTTCTCTGTACTTCTAAGGAACTATTTGACCAAAAAACTAACAAACAAACAAACAAACAAACAAAATCATTGTCAAATTATGAAATAATCTCTTGGCTTTCACAGTTATAATAGAAGTTATAATAACTAGCAATATAAGACATCACAGTTTTCTCTCATTCAATAATGCACAAAAGAATAAATAATGCTCACCAAGACTACATTTATTAGAATACAAATGCAGTGAAATATGGTCATCCTTACAAATAACTGATTTATATTTGTATTAGTGCTGTCAAATGATTAATCACGATTAATCACATCCAAAATTAAGTCTTTTGTTTGCAAAATGTGTGTGCACTGTATATATTTATTTTGTATATTGAAATATACACACGTATGTATATATTTAATTAAAACAATGTGACGCGTAAATATTTTCATAACCTGTGCTGTATGTGTGTGTATATATTATATACATGTATTACGTACACAAAAACTTTTAGATGCGATTAATCATGATTAATCGTTTGAAAGCACTAATTCGAATACATTTTAAAATGTTAATTATTCTAGAAATTATTAACATCATTACTCCAGTCGTCACATAATCATTCTAACACTAATTCTAATTAAAAAAACAAAACAAACGCAAATTATGCTTGTTTACCAAGACTCTTTGATTAATGGATAGTTCATAAGAACAGCATTTATTTGAAAACGAAATCGTTTGTAACATTGTAGTTGTGTTTATTGTGTATTTCTTGATATATTTAATGTGTTCTTGCTGAATAAAAGTAATAATTATCTTTTCTTCTTTTTTTTTTTATCCTACCAACCTCAGACTTTTGAACAGTAGCTCCTTTAATTTCTATCAAAACAGCATATTGAATAATACAGCAAGGCGTATTAAAAGTTGGAATCAGTTATCTGTAAATGGTAAAAAAAAATAAATAATAGTAAGTGGCTGCGCTTTTAGTGGTCACAGCATCCAGACAGCTTCGGTTTTTCCTTCTTTTCTTTACACAGACCGTTGCAGCTGTAAAACCAGAATCAGAGCCAACATACCTGCACCTCTAAGTCATTACAAAGGTCTAATTGAGACCTCTTCCAGCTCTCAAGACCGGCTTCACACTGCTTAGCAAATGAGCACACCAGGAGCAAGAAACCTCGGTGTCTTGATGCACTTGTGGGAGGCTGTCATTTCAAAGAGCACCCCTTTATAGCGATGGCACATTGAGCGTCAGTCAGCCTCAACACTGCTGGCAAGGAGATTACGGCTCTTTGCAGCCTACCACTTGCTCTCTTTCTCTCTCCACTACCATTTGGAGGAGAAAACATTCAGCAGAGTGAAGTGTAGAAATCACTTCCATGGCTTGTTTTGGGGAGGAACAGCAGAGAGGTTTAATATTAGCAATTTGGCATCT
This sequence comes from Enteromius radiatus, assembly GCA_032357445.1. Classification (NCBI taxonomy): domain Eukaryota; kingdom Metazoa; phylum Chordata; class Actinopteri; order Cypriniformes; family Cyprinidae; genus Enteromius; species Enteromius radiatus. The sequence continues at coordinate 13,352,475 of JAUCMS010000024.1, forward strand.
CGATAAAAACGAATTTGTCTCTGTACTGTGAAGCAGAGATGTAAAACATAATGAGAAGAGATAATAAATTTGCCTTCTATCTGGCATTTTCCATCATGTTTATTTGACTGCACTTCACAACCTTGACAAAATCACATTTTGCTTTCGCAAGTTTACTGGCGCTGCATGAATTATGGAAGGAGCTGAGAAGGATGGAAGATACCAATAAAGAGTTTTTTTTTTTTTTTTTTTAAAAAAGCAACTATTTGAAAGCCATTACCTCCATCCGCACTTATTTTATAGACGTATCCGCTCTCCAAAATAACAGCAGAGCATAGAAGTCATCCGCTTTTACCAGTGCAGTTATGTAGCATTTGCATAACCTAGGCTTTCAGTGCAAGGTATAATTTTGCTGCACATTACAGAAAGGCCATTGAATCGAACACGCTGGGTCAACACCGCCTGATAATGGTGCCTGTGTACCTGCAAATGAATAAAGCCCCAGTGGCGTGTGTGTCTGTCGTCTATGTCAGATTTTAATGGGATCATATATTATTTAAACATGCAGGACAAGTTAATACACTCCGCGCAGCATACATGTCATATTAAATAATTAACCGTGGCTGAGCAAAACATTAAACAGGAAATAAAAGCATTAACACAAATGCAGGGTTTTTTTTTTTTTTTTTTCAGAGAGATTTCTCTCCTTCAATATGTTTTTGTTTCATAGCTGTTGAGCATTTTATTTAAACAATATCACACCAGCAAGAGGTGTTGTTCTGAATATCAGCACGACTGTGATTTAGCCGTCGGCACGAAGCCAGAGGGTAATTGATATTCAGTTTTATACAGCATGATATTAAAAGTTCTATAAATAAACTTCCGTTTCAATGGTTATTTCTTTTTTTTTCACCTCCTTCTATGAAAATACTTCTATAAAAAACAAGCAACACAAGCCAATTTTTCAACTACCCTGTTTAATTCATGTACAAAAAACTGCCGATCTTTACAAACGAGTCATTGAATCATTCACTACAGTGATTCTTTCAACTAAGGACAGAGTTATTGGATAATTTACTCACCACTCAAAAAAATGATTCCCCATTTATTTTACAAAAATATTTTCATTTAAAACAATTATGTTTGGTTCCCTATTTAAACAAGTGCATTGTGTTAGACTGACTTGAAACAGTTTTGTTTTGTTTCAACTCAATATTTTCATTTTGAAAGAGCATAAATGGTTGTGTCAGTAGGAAGTGGATTTCCCCTTCCCATCATGCTTTGCACAGGGCAGGATAAGGAGAGTAAATCTTGAAATAAAATGTTATTTTAGGCATTTTTATTAGGATAATAAAACTGGGAGACTTGTTAATGTTTAATGCTCCTTTATGTTTGTATTTAAAAGACCTTCTGCTATGTTAGTGGTTTGTGGTGAAGTGTAGAGCCTGTGCTTAGGGACCTGCTAACATGAATCAAAGTTGTTTTAATTTAAATAATAATAATAATAATAATAATACTTTGGGCATGCTGTCACATACACTATAAGTCCTTACACAATCAAACACGTGTTAAAATTGAACTGAAAATTAGATGCTGGGCGTCCGGCCAGAGGAGAACTGGACCCAACTAAGCCTGGTTCTCCCAAGGTTTTTTTCCCCATTCTTTTAG
>JAUCMS010000024.1:13354221-13369373 GCA_032357445.1 Enteromius radiatus
TTTTTTATGAGTTGGGGCTACACATATTTATTGGATGGAAATCCTGCCTTCAATTAAATTGAGTTCATCCAATGAATTATTTTTTTTGAGTGTAGAAGTAAAATACTTTTACTATTTTTGCCATATTGTTTCATGGCAGATAGTATAAGTACTATGCTAGTATCCAAATTTAGCATCAGATTTAGAAGTAAGTATCATTCATTCAAGCCAAATTCATTTTACTACATTGATTCGTTTTGAAGTGACTCATTGAATTGTTTACTCAGCTTGTTCATTTAACTACATGAACTAATTCAGGATAAATAAACTTAGAATTTAGTCATTCAGTCAACCAATCTGGTTCAGGAACTAGTAAACTGTATTGTTGTAGACGTGACCATTCTACTTCACAAATAACACGCAAAATAGGAGAAAGCAGAATTGTGTCTAAAATGTAAGTTTCTCAGTATTAGCTTATTGTTTATTGAACTGTTGTATGAGATATCACGCTTGCACGAATAGCGCTGTTGCTTTTGCAGGACAACAGTTGAGTTCAAATCGCACTGTTCTTAACAGGGAGCTTAATAGATGTTCTGATTGACCAAAGTGGAGCAGACACAGGTCATCGTGAGTGATGCTGACGGCGACTCTCCTGAATAAACATGTCTTGTCCTCTGATCTGCCCTTGCAACCAGGAGAACGTATGCTTTATTAGTCTCCCCCTACTTGAGTTCCTGAGCCTGCTCTGTTCAGGTTACAATATCATGTATTGTTTAAAACTAGCTCATTAAAGGAAAAACTGTCTCCTGGAGTGTAAGAATCAGGTTGAAAAAGAAAAGGATGATTCCCTAATTGGCCAATTGTGCAAAAAAAAAGTAAAATCTTGTAACCTGTGTCTCTGTTGAGTTCCTTCCTTTCAGAGGTAACACAAAACTCCTTTCTATTATCTCCGATGCCTAGGGCTGACCACGCAGTGTTTGTCTTTTACCCGACAGCGGGTGTGAAGTGAGGTTACCACACAGCCGATGCCGACTCCTCTAAGTGCTGATGAAATATAGATGTTGAAGTCTGGACCGCTCAATGTTTCATCTCTCTTGGTGATACCATAAGGAAGCCATTAATAGTGTCAGGCAGCATTAGTCCTACAAAAAGAAGATAACTTGATGTTAGAGAATGACTGGCAGCACCTGTTTGGAATCAACTGCGCATCCCACAGATATTAGGGAGAGAAGTTTGTCCCCTGCCGTGCAGCCTTTTTTCCCCTCATATGTATGCGAGGTCACTTCAAGATGGTCATTTCCCCCTGCGCTGCCTTTGTCAGTGCGCAGAGGCCCTGCATCATGCATAATCGCAAACAGCAGGACCATCTGTTGTTGCCTTGTTGACTTACCTACGTGCAACCTTTTTAGTGTTGGTTTTCATGTATCAGTCTGATGTAGCACCATATTTACAATATGCTAATTGGTTAATGAAATCCTGTTTGAGAACCTTTGCATATGTTATGAAGCCTGTGCTATGTGTTACGCTCGTGTTTTCAGCACTGGACGCAGAAATAGGCTTGCATGGAGACGTTTTGCTGTAACCATCTGTTGGCGGTATATTCTACCAACACAGATTGATGACCTTAACCTTTATTCACTCAATTGGCTTTTCCATTTCTTCAGGATAAGTGTATGTAATAGGTCACTTTGTTCTTTCTTATTACGAAACGTGCAATTTACAGGAACCACGCAACAGTTTTATTCCAACTAAAATAACTAACACAGAGTGATTTGTTTTTTCTTCTAGAACCAGAGCCAGACTCCGGATAAAACATTCCCTGTTGTCTCAGCCACGTGCCCCCACAAGGTAAGTCACTGTCTTACTAATGGTTCTGCCTGTTAGAGGCATTGTATTTTCACTGTGTGATAAAGCCGTTACAGTTTGGTCTTCTAAACTGGTAGATCACAACCCCAGAATTTGTCTTTTTTAATACGCAAACAGAAGGGAAAACAAATGTAAAAGCGTGTCTTTTGTTGTTGACGTCAGAGGCTTTGCTTTTTTGGTAGCGTATTTGTCTAGTGCAAACAGCGCCAAAGTCATGGGTTCGATTCCCAGGGTATGCATAAACTGATTAAATGTGTACCTTAAAAAAAATCTGCCAAATGCGTAGATGTAAATGATCCTGTCAAATAAGCAAATAGCAATCTGGACATGTTGCCTTGCGTGCCCTTGTCCACAAATCTACACAAGGTAAAAATAATAATGAGAAGCTGTTACATGTTATTGAAAATAACTGATAAATAGCAGATTCAATTCTATTTTTGTGAATAATAAATGACCTTTTAAGAATATTACTTTGAGTTTTGGTGTTTATTTTTTAATTTTTGTATTTTAAAAATGTGTAGTCATTTGGCGATTTGCTAAAGATTGCATTTGACATTATTAAATTATTCATATTTTGATATATTAATATTAAACGAGTGTTCGATGAAAGTTAACTAATTAACAAATTTTAGTAAATGCAAAAAGATTGATAATGAACTCTATTTATTCTCTTCAATGTTGCTATTGTCTTGATCTGTGTCCTGAAGCAAATCCAGTAGAGAATGCTGCTGCTGTAAAAATAATAATAATAATTATATATATATATATATATATATATATATGCATCAAGCACATGTTTATCTGGGAGATCATTTCATTCCATGAATATTTCCAAATGTATTTGTTGTCTGCAAAGAACATGTCTATTTCTCCAGAGCAAGGAGGCATGGCAGCAGATATTTCCTTTTTATTGTGTCTTATCTCAGGTTGGAAACAAGGCCCTGAATTAAACCGTAGTATTGCAACAAGATGTCAAATTATCTGTGATTTCATGCTTTTTGGGCTCGAGATTTACCAAAACAGTGACAAGAATCAGTTGTATTCTTTGTGTAGGTGAACAAAAAGAAAGTACATTTTCTTCCTGAAAGCTGTCTGCCGGGGCTTTTCAGCAGTTTAGCATGTGCTTTTTCACGCAGCCCAATTGAGAAACCCAGTAATGTGTTATATTGCCAAACTTCGCACCATTGTCAGTCCACTAACTCCAAATGTGCCAAAGTGCTCATGTCCTTTTCTGGTTGACTGTGCAGGTCAAGAGTAAAGGCCTAGCAGGAAAGTCTGACAGCCCGTCCGATTCGGTAACCCCCTAATATTCCGACAGCCATTAATCCCGACTCAAAGCTGCAAAAGAAAGCGGCAAAATATTGATACAAATCACCCAGGTGCTTGTTGTGAGGTGTGTGAAAAGGCAATCAGCTTTGTCCTAAACCTCTCGGAACACGACGGGGCTCTAATTGCTGACCCGTCCTTCACACAAGCCCGTGCGCTTCACCTCTGTCGAGATCACCTCTAATAACACGTTCTATACAGTGCTGATGCGCTCGAACTCACCTGCTCGACACCCAGGCTGCAACGTTTTGTCCTTGAAATATGGAGAGCGTTGCAATTCCCTCGTTGCTGTCAGCTCTCCTCGAAACAGCTGATCTGGATGGAGGTAATGAAGGGATGCCACCGATTTGTGATGGCGTTAACGTTTCCCCGCGACCAGCAGAACATAATCTCTGTCTCGTCGCTTCCCATTAGCGGCTGTGATCTGCACAAACCAATATGCAAAGAAAGCAATGGAGCAGTGGAGTAATTTGGCACGTCACTCAGCACCGAATGAAAGTATAATGGCTAAACGGTTAGATATGATTTCTATAATAGGAATGTCGTACTGTGTGCCACTAAGACCGCTCCTGTTTTCTTTGCTGGTATTGTATGCATTCACAATGAAAGGGAGCTAATGAACAGAGAGCTTTTAAAAGCTTCGTGATTATATGGAAAGGAGAGGGGAAGAGAAGGATGACGGGAGAATGAGAGAGCGAAGCCGAGGGGGGTGGAGAGAACACTAAGTATACATAATTGCTGCTTGACACATTGGCCAAATTCTGCTGTGCCAGGATTGGAGTGAAGATGATTAACGGCTGTCCGTGTGGGTGGGCAACTTGGTCACCCAGGGCTTCTAGTTTCCATAGCAATTGTACTCCAAAGGCCATACATTACATTGTGAGAGTCCCTGAGGCCTGAGCATTGTTAAATTCCCCAATAATATCTTACATTATGCGTTTGTCCTCTCAGCGGTAATTCATTCCTGCCGCTGCGATTCACAATAGGTCAGTAGTGAAAGTGGAGAGAGTCCCAATTTCAGACCTCCTATCCGAACGTGAAGGATGGCACATCGCCGCGCTTAACGTTGATCAAGTGGCCCGACTTGAGGGAAAGTGATCATTTGTTTGACATTACAGCAGGCACGTCTGTTCTGCCTATCCGACGGATGACCCGGCTGGTATTCTGCAGGTATTTAAACGCCATTCATCAAGGCTTCGAGTTAACCCTAGCAGGCGCTGGGTCGCAGAACCTCCCCGTCGAGCCAGCAAAGCAGATGGCAGATGGAGTGCAGAATTTGACCCTTCCCTCCCTGAGCGCGATGCGTGCGAAACCCTGGCACGAGCCGTCCGATTCGGGCATGGAGCGAACGCATACCAATACCCCCCCCCCACACACACACACACACACACACCACCGTGACGTCACGCTCCTCCGCCGCTCCAAATTGGCCCTCGTGACCGTGCACTCCTCCACATCCTACTCTGAATGGTGTTTAGAACTCGGGAGAACCGATGGTGAATAAGCACATCTTAAAAATGATTCATACTAGATAATAAATGGAAATCCCTCAAGCCATGCAACAACAGGCTAGTCATGCAGCAATTAAGCTGCGTAGCATGCAAAACTCAAGGCGGCGTGCTCTGCGTTGGGGGCTCCTCTCGCGTACATGCACCATTCAGGAGGGAGTAGGCTTGATGCTGGAAGACAAGCAGCAAAATGCCCGAACCCATACTGCCGTCTCAGCGTGGCGCCTGAGGATGCTTTGGCGGACATCTTTAGACAAACATGTAGTAGAGCTGGAAAAACTCACAATCTGAAAGGTCAGTTGTAACCTCTGGGTGCAGGGCTATGCTGAGCCTGTCACTAGCAAGCACAGCATGTTCGTGTCAAACAGAGAAAAGGTACACCGGCCGCCCCGCTCTCGAGTCTGCCGTGCAGCAGGTTGCGTGTGCATGCATCTGTGTTGAGGATATTTATAGCTGTTTTGATTCATCAGTAGGGGAACAGCTTCTTATTTAGTGTTATTTTCTAAAAAAAAAAAACAGGACTATATAGTTTTTGCTTCTGTTATCAGTTCTCATGCTTTTAGTGAATAAAACATGTACAGCGCTACGAGTGCGGTCTGAATCGCTCAACACTCTGTCTTTCAAAGGTTTGACATCAATCATTTTTTAATATTTACATTTAGCAAATATGCACTAAATTTATCAAATGTGACAGTAAAGACATTAACATTACATACTGTAGTACTTAAAAATGCTATTCTTCTGTTCTTTCTAGAAAATCTAGAAAAAAAAGTATCACAGCTTCCACTGAAATATTAAGTAGCACAATTGCTTTTAGAAATAGTAATAAAAAGCAGCAAATCAGCATATGTGACCTTGCACCACAAACAGTCACAAGGGTCAATTTTGGAGTTTCCATTGATATAGGATTTGTTAGGATAAGACCATTTGGTCAAGATACAACTATGTGATTGGTGCAAACAATCTAAATATTGAGATTAAAGTTATCCATATTAAGTCATTAGCGATGTGTTTTACTAATCATAAATTAAGTTTTGATATACTGTATTTACAGTAGGAAATGCACAAAATATATTCATGGAACATGATCTTTACTTCATATTCTAGTGATTTTTGGGATGAAAGAAAAGAAAATTTTGACTAATGCAGTGTATTGTTGACTATATACCTGTGCTACAGTAATTATGACTGGTTTTAGGTTCCAGGGTCAAATATTAGAATGATTTCTGAAGGATCTGCTGCAAAAAGCTTCAATATCAGCAGGGGGAAAAAATCTTACAGAACTTTTGAACAGTAGTGTTTATTGCCTCAGATTTTGTTTGTTTGTATATAATTAGGACTAATTATTGCATTTCTTTCATGCCTCCTCTAAAAACACTGAGAAAGTCAACTGTAAACACGGCTTTTTGCAGTGATTGTTTAATTATATTTATTATTGACATTTCTAGGCATTTGACAATTAAATTAAACTCCCCCTAAAATTAAACTTTTAAAAAAAAAAATAATTCAATAAATATCAATTCAATCAATCAGTCGATCACTGCAACAGGTAAATTCCCAACCTTAATCAGCCGTATGCTTTTTTTCCACATTAGCTCCAGAAGCATATCTATAGCGATTTCTGTTGCAGAGAAATGATTGTGGTCATCCGTCCAGTTTCGTTTGCTCCTGCACTTGGCTGTAATTACAAAAGCAGTGTTAATGTGGTGTCTCTTTAATTGGCAGACATGTTGGTTTTTTACAGCCATATTAAAACGGGGTCTGTGCACAGGGTACCGCATTTATAGACTTGCCCCTCACAAGGTCCTCTGGCTGTGGTTGACCCGACTAATGAAGAGATGAAAGAAATACTAACCTCTGGAATTACAGCCGTAAACCCACTCTGATCGGATGATTTATGGCATTAGAACAAGATGAATTTGTCCCATTTTTCATACACATTTCAATATTAATCAGTCATACTTAAAAGAAGGCAGGAACTAATTTTTTTTCCCTCTTGTCACCACAAAGTATGTGGCTTTTTCTAAAACTGTGGCAGGTTTCCTGCTTTCCTTGTTAAACCAATCAGGGATTTCGCCACATGCTGTCCAATCAATTAAGTCCAATGTGTGCGCAGCCCTTTTATATAGAATCATTTGTCAAATCAGCGGAGGTGGCAGAGTGCAGTTACCCAGGAGTCTAAGGCTCTTGACTTCCGTCCACCTGGAAATCTGCTCAGCGTTCGGATTCAGGCATTCCTGGTGTCCTCCATCCCATTAATGGGGTGTCATTGTGCGTGCTGGATTTAGTTTAGCTAGGGTCCAAAGGCTTTTTCCATGCATTAGCCTCTTGACTACATAGCTTAACCTCTTAATTTTTTGAAAGCTCTGCCCAGAGAAGCTCGATATTATATAACAGAATGGCAGCCATTAGGATTCAAATGATTTGCTTTTTGCTGTTGCGTGGTTATTGCATTTAACGTTACACGATACAACAACCACGTTCGACGTGACACAGGAGCATCAAACGTAATCTGGTTTTCTGCCATTATTGTGTAATTTGTGATCGGAAGTGAAAGAATCTCGAGTTCTTAAGGTGGAGGTAATCTGCTGACTGTGCTGTATGGAGAAGCTGCTTGGCACTGAGGGGTCATTTAGTTCATATATTGCACTTTTTAATAATGCTCTCATGTTTCTTTGTTCTTATGGCTCTCGGAGGAACTCCTGGAGAAAACTTCAAACTTCACCTAATTTCCTTCTGAAGTGAATCTAATTTAGAGCAGCCAAGATGCAAAGGATTCTTATTTTGTGAGATGGAATAATTAGAAGCCTTAAAAACCAGCAATGTTGTTTAATTATGAATTATATATCTATAGTTGCATTAGTCTTTATGCACACGGTGGTGGGAATTCCATGAATAATTATTCAACGCAAAAAGTGTACTTTTAATGGAATTCTTTTAAATAATTATTCCTTTTTAATCAAATGTACTGAATTTGACCTTTTTTCATATTATCAAGATGTACTACTATTATATATATATATATACATACTGCAGGGATGTTGAATGCTTGAATCTGATTGGCTAATAAACATTCTAAAGTGTGCAGTTATTTTCAAGGAGCTGCACAGAGAACGTAGTTCCAGTCCGCTCTTTGACCGCATTACAGTTCCATATCACTACGCCAAATGTCTTACAACAATAAAAATAACCAAAGCCCACAACGACACTGGCCAAACAAAAAAATAACAACCAATAAAATAAAAACATTTAATTTCAATGTTTTGCCACAAAATTATGCTTTATTTTGTACGGCAAGCACATACTCTATCGCTCCCGCTCTCGCACACACATTAACATACGCGCTAATGTTGTTAGCACTACTCTGACGACTTTATCCTTAACATCAACTTAAAAACAACTTGACTTCTCACAAGCGAGGTAACAACAGAGATGTTAGTAAGGTTTTAGCCGAACACTTTTGAAAGATGCAGACTCTGAGGTAATTCATTCCCTTGCTCTCTCTCTCTCTCTTTCTCTATATATCTCTCTCACACACACACACATAACTTAGTTATTAACTGCATTAGTCTGCTGTCAACAGCTCAAGCCTCTGTTACTAGGTCTAAAAATATGTTTTGGAATTAACAAAGGAGGCGTTGGTTGAGATACGGAGGAAATAATCCTATTCACAATAGCATTTTAAGTACAAAAAATGGACAAATATCTTGATCTTGATGTCTTGATCAAACCGTATAAGTGGATTAATTGACTCTGGGACGTTGAATTATTAGAAAAATAATGCACACACATCATGACCACCTCTGCATTAACGCAAGAGACCTGGATTCAATTATCCTATATATATATATATATATATATATATATATATACACTTATGGATGTACTGGTTGCATCTAAAATGGCACAGATTTAGAAGCATCTACTTCATGACAAATACTTTATGTTGATATTTAACAGAATTTATAGTTAAAGTTACTTTCCACAACAATATAAACATGTTTTTTTTTTTCCTAATTGCATGGATTTCTATTTAAATGAGTGTATTTTGCCAACCAACAACAATTGTAACCATGCAAATCATTTGTACAACTAAACTTTGTACTACTCCGTACTACAAAAGATGTCTATGTTTCATTGTTTATGTACATATATGACTATGCACATGTTTTATGTTCAGATAAATATAAAAAATCAAGTTGATTGCATAACTTTTAATTGTGAAAATTATTTTAATTACAAAAAATCAAGTGCAGCATTTTTACTTGCATACGGTTTTGAGTTCATTTTTGGTGCAGTAACCGTAATATATCTCAATTACTCTGTACGTTTGACACCACTGCTTATCCACCTCATTATGAATCCGTGTTGTAATATAAATTGAGATTAGTAGAAGCCGTCTACTTTTTGTACTCTTTAAAGTGCTTTTGATGTAACGAACACTTGATGTACCTCCATAGGAGCCACTGTATAAATGAGTTTCCAGCCACAAACAAGGTCTAGTTAAATTAAAAGAAGTGCACAGAATGAGCTGAATCAAATTGCAATTGAAGTGTAGGACATCAAGATAATGCTAGAGTAGTTTCAGTCCTATGATTCTTATCTGATCTTCCATCCTGATCAAAGCCATTCGAACTCGAATGCTAAATATTTCAGTAAGAATAAAAAAACAGCGTGGCATGTCCACGTGATTCATTTCTGGCCTCTAAAATGGCTTTTTCTCTCTATTTAATCTGCAAATAAGAGCTCTTCAGACAATGTTATCGCACTCACACTGCCAAGTGTCATGCAATTAATCAATCATTTGGGTTCGTCATGTGTGCAGCTCCGCATTTCGTTGTGTCCTGTTTTGACAAGGAAGCCAATCTTCATATTCGGGAACAAAAAAAAGCCATCTGCAGCTTTTATTACACATGCTTTCCCCACATTTATGGTTATAAGGTATTCCCTATAACGCGGTATAATGATCCGCCCATGGAAGATAGTCATTTTCCTGATGTAGGGTGAGATGCTAATGAGCCTGTGTCACAGGCACTAGGAGTGCTGCTGTATCTTTACAGTGGGTGGCTAAGCGCGGGGAGCATGGAAGAATCTCCCATAAGCTTAAAAGCAAATTAATGCCTCTCACCTTCATGCAACCTTTCCCTCCCTCTCCACTTCATGCTATTATTCATAGGACTCTCACTGTCAAGTTTGGCAATAATTTGTATACTATTCTTAAATACGTTCCCAGCCCCGTTCCGAGAGGCGCTGAGGGGAATAGACAAGGGAATATTTAAAGGTGATTTTTTTTTTTTCTTCAGCGATGAGTGAGTTTGGTTTAAAACGTAAAATGTATGATTTCCTAAGACCCTCGGTCTGGTCCACAGATGGGAGTCTTTGTTGGGGAAGGGCTGGAGGGAAATGTTAAACGGATGTAAGTACTATGATAGCATTGCGGATTATTGAATTTGCTCCAAATACTTGTATATTCTGGGAAGGAGAATTAAGACTTGTTGTTCAAAGAGCAGTAAAAATTAAATAATAAAAAACAGGATAGTAAAACATTATATCTACCAGATGACCTCATTAGACAGTGCTCCTAGCTACTTTTTGCACTGACATCTGATTGTTAGCATCTCCCATACAGCAGAGAGCTTGATAATAAGACATTTACTTGTAGTCTGTTCTCTAAAGGTCCATATGGGGCTTACAGGTCTTGAAGCAGTCGGCTTGACACTCAGTATAAACAAGCTCTGGAAGATCTCAGACCGAATCAAGCGCTGGAGATTTCTAGCACTGTTCACTGTGACAACATATGCTGCGTTTGATAGCCATAGCCAGAAAACAGTGAGAGGTCTGGAATAGAAATAATGTTAGGTTTGCTCCCTTGTTACTTTGGCTGATGACATAGACTATATTTTCAGTCACGGGGCCTGTTTTAATAGGGCATTTTTCATGTGCAGACGTGTACTGTTATTGGCTGTTCCATTTTGTATCGTGTTTGTTCTCATGCATTATTAATATCTAGTTAGTCATAAATATAAACAGTTTTTGTCATGCCTGGAAAGCTGTCTCTCGTTGATGTTAAGGAAAATTCATTATTCCGTCACCCTCGTGTCATTTCCAACCGGTATTATTTGCATGGAATGCAAAAAGGAGATGTTTAACAGAATGTCCAAGCTGCTCTTTTCCGTATAGCAAGTTGCCACAAATGTCAAGCCACTTTCCATCTATTTAAGAAAAAAATAAAATAAAAAAATATATATATATACAAATATACCCCCAAAAATGAAATATGAATTGAATATATGATTGAAACTTTAAAAATGTGATCCTTTCTATTTCCTCAAGAAAAAAAAAACAGTAAATGCATATAAAAATATATATGAGACTGCTTTTGGGCGAAGAGAATTTCAGCCAGCATAATAAAAATGTTTCTGAACCAAATTACATTGATTGTCCATCCACTTGGCTGTGTTTCTTTTCAACTAAATTTTGTGCACCTTCCTCTGGCGGTTTTGTTCCTCTTTTAAGATTTCAGTGAGTCATGTGTTGCTGATTTTTTTTATTTATTTATTTTTTTTTAGTGGACATACTCTGCCTTCTGTAAAATGTTGATACCTCTTAGCTCTCAGGATATAAAGGAATATCCTCCAAAGTCGAGGCTGCATCACACAGCCAAAGCAAGTGCCAGGCCAGCAAAATACAAGCACATCAATCCCAGAACATTTTCAAAATATCAGATAGTGTCTGTAATACCGCTGCCATGTGCTTGGTGTTCCTAGAGTAGAAAATCCATGTTGAAAGGCCAGTGTGGGAATCTTTTTATGAAGTGATTTGACTGCAAACACCATTTTTATGGCAGAATTTCTACTTTAATATTTTGTGCACCTTGATCCCTGCAGGTTTGTACCTCACCTTTTTGGTGAATCATAACCCCCCAAAAAAAGGAACAGTAAGAAAAATGTAGTTTACAAGTATAGTTACGTCTTTGTATTCTCTTTGGTTCTTATCCTTTGTTGTCCTTCTTAGACTATAAAGCCTTTTACTTTATTTATTTATTTTGACTGTTTATTACATTAGTTTTATTTCATTTCCATGTAAAGATAAAACACATGACCTTGTCTTTCTGTTTTCAGCTTTATGAGTTGCAGTTTCATCTCCCTGCTATTCACAGACAGTTTTTCATAAAGACTGTGTGCAATCAAAGCGCAAAATTCTCAGATATGCTGCCCCTCATTTGTAGTATTGAAAATCCTCTAGACGGGCTTTTCTTGACAAAAGCAATTATGTTTTTGCAGAAAAAAAGCACAAATTATACTTAAAAAAAAAAAAAAAAAAAACCTGTTCTGAGACTCGGAAGGTCCATGAATACTTGAAATGCGGCACATGGATAACTGTTATTGAGTTAATTAGTCTGGGCTTATTAGGATCTCCCCTTCAGTCTTTCTCTCTCTCTGTATAAATTACTTAAGTCCACCATGGGTATGCATCTATTTCCCTCAGTTTAAAATCAATCTTGACAATCAATAGCCATCGCTATTAATGTTAGAGAAGGCAAAGCCGAGTCGATACCTTTAAGTGTATCAAAAGTGTAAATAAACACTTGAGAGGTGCATATCTAAAATAAGTGGGAGTCGTCGCTCTTAAGTAGGCAGCGATTAAACTTAAGCGTTTATGCATTCATAAAGATTTTTTAATTACACACTTTTAGCCATGGAGTATAAACAGACATGGATTTTATGGATATCTTTATAAATCTGCAGTAATGCAGTGGAATGCCTAGTTAGGGAATGACATGCTAATATATTTATTTGAAGAGTAAATATGAGATACTGCAACGATACAATCATGTAAAATGTCTTGGTTTTGTTGATTCCTCTTTTTCTTGAATAAGACTTACTATCTGTATTTGCACAACAAAGTGAAAAACAGCCCCAAATTTGACACCTGCAGGTTCACAGCGGTTGGTCATCGTATTTATGGAAACACTTAGATCCATATGGTGTCCATATGCTTAAATATGATTCAGATGGAACCTGTGCGGGGTTCCCGCTGTGTTCACAAACTTATCCAGCATCATTAATCAGTGTCACCATCAGGTGTCTTGTTTGCCAGGCGAGGCCTAAGTGACAGTGATAAGTGATCCTCCTCTTGTTCCAGCATGAGCCCTAATACAGTGGGCTTTTCACATTATCAGGCGCGGACAAAGCCGGTGCCACTCTGAATGAATGGAAGTGTCAAGTTATTCAATAAGTGAACAATCCAAACCATTAACAATTTAAATGTCATGCTGAGGAAGCTAACGTTGAAGGTTGATGCAAATATTAGGTCCTTACTTTACCCATCAACGCCCGAACGACCTTCCGACTCTCTCTTTTCACATTGAGCTGCAATGACAGAAGCCAGGTGCGTGGTGAGACCACATGTAGACCGAGTTTTGACCTTCGGCCTGATGAGGGATTTCAGGAAGCGTAGAGGGCAGAGGGCAGAGTTGTAGACTGATGGGCAGTTAAACGTGGACTCCAAATGCATTTTTACGGGAGTGCGAAAATATTCCCTTGCCCTCAGCTGCCAAATCTCTTCCTGGCACTTCCTTTTTACTCTATCAAAGTCAGTCTTTTCTTTTTTTTTTTTTTCTTTGATGATGTCTTCACTTTATGTATAACTAATGCATCGCATCATAAATTGAAGTTGTTTCGTCAATAACTAGATCCTGTTTCATCTCGAACCTTCAGACTAATGTGATCAATAAGATCTGATTATTAAGTTAACTCCAAACAATGTAATTGAAGATGTCCTTCAACTCCACCTGCGTTCTAGGGAGCGCTTCAGAAAATGTGCTTTGAATTCGGTTGAAAGTGCATGATTGAATTTTAATGCATAATTAAATCAAGCAGTAAATCAATTCATCCCCCTCTGAAAATGAGTATTCACCACTCCCAAGCATCAGAAGCCAATTATGATGAAGTTATTATCATAGAGTCGTATAATGGCACAAAATGACTGCACTGGCACCAAAATCGGCGCTCGTCAATAGAGAGGGAAGCGTGATTGCAGGTACGACATCAAGTTGTGCGTTGCATGCTTTCCACTTATTTCGCTAAAATAAAGGTGGCAGTTTACCCACACGAAACCTCTGGGGGGGACTTAGACTGCTCTCTTGATGAAGAACCAGATCAAACTGGTCTAATTTCCTAAATGAATCCTCCAGAACTATTACCAGTGAGCCCAGCCTCTGCATAATGTGATGAGCAAAGGGAACATTGATGAACTTTTTTAATTATTACGCCGCTTGGGAATTTGACATACCGGTTCGGGGATCCACACCGTCAGGCTTTGCGCTGTTTTTCAGCTCCTTTTTAATTCACCCAATTTGTCGGCCCAAATGAAACACTGAAAGGTGAGAGTGTGGAGTAATTAACAGCACCGGGCCTAATGAAATCAGGAGGGGATGGCGTGTACCATGAGGATCAATACAGGTCTTTAAGTGCGAGTTGGGTAGGAATTGTTCAGGGAAATAAGGAGCACTTAATAGTAATAAGCTGATGAAAAGGCTACAAGCCTGCATGTGCTAAATGAGAATCTGCTGGAACACAGATAGAGGTGTCACTCGAAGGTGGCAACGTATCGAACTGCGATCGTGATGGCGACGTGTTGAGCCACGCTAGCCTGTTCTAAGCCGAGATGGATGCGCCGTGCCTTGGGTTTTAAAATGGCGAAGCACGAAGCGCCACTGCCAAAGGGTGGCGTGTTTGTTGATCTTCCAGTATGAGTCTAATATGCAAAGTATTTTCGTGTTTGTCCTAGTAGTGGAGGAACAGATGCTAGCTGTAAATACGTACAGCTCTCTGCGTATTCCTGAAGCAAGAAGAAGAATTAATCACATGAATACTTCAACTTTAAACTCCTGCTGTCTCAGACATTAATGAGCAGCGCAGGATTGATAATTCCACATCTTGCGCACAATTTGCCCGTAGTGGGAGTGAAATCTGCAGTGGCGATGTGCCAAAACACACTTAGCAAAACTGGGCAGAAGTTGACCTTTAAAAGTGTGAGGAAAACATCCTTAAACACAATGCGAAATGATAAACGGGTGGCTGGAGCTAGCTGTCACAGTTTTTACTTCAGTGAATGTTTCTCTGGGTATATTACAGGATGTTTCTGAAAGTCGCACTATATGGAGTCATTTTTCACAATGGGAACAGAATAGGATCGAACTATCCATGCAGCAACTACATTTGAAGTGAGGAAATATAATAAAGATGTTATTAACGCCACTGTTCAGAATCTATCTATCTATTAGGGGTGTGAACCTACACTGGTCTCACGGTTTGGTTCGGTTACGATTATTATGCCATCGATTCGGTTCAATACAACCACTCAATGCATCACAATGCATTAGCGATGCATCATCAATTTTCAATTTTAATTCACATGTATATAATTTTTTTAATAAACACAAACAGTCAGATATATGAACTAAAACTT
>JAUCMS010000024.1:13369473-13380725 GCA_032357445.1 Enteromius radiatus
GCGCAGCAAAAATAGACTATCGCGGCAATGCCACTCCTGCTATGCGCTGCACCTGCCTGCGTGCTGTGTGAAAGCTCTCATGGGCGCCGAAAAAAAAAAAAAAAAACACTGCGTCCTGACGCCCTGCGTAAGCGTGCAGTGTGAAACCAGCGTGAGTCATTGTATTCTACTAATCAGACAACGTTATAATCAGTTATGGTCTATTACTGAACCGATACCGAATCGTCCTTGTCTGCATCGCGATGCATCCATCCATGTATAGATTGTCGCTAGCAATGGTTTTATAATCTACATAATTTGTTATTTATTTTGTTTACATTAACAACATTGAGGTTGACCAAGTCAGGTGATTATTCAGCATGTTGAACATACATTTGACAGCTAGCAGAGCACTTTATGCAAATGGAAATGCAGATGAGATCACTGGGATTGGTGAAATGCCTTGAACTTCCTCTTCTGATGGTTTCTACGTAATTGCATCTGAGGGAGAAATCGTCATGTGATACCAAGTGTCAACCAGTTCCCCCCATTAGTCTGCATATGCCCAATTACTGTTTATAATGTTGCTATGTTTGGAGGTGGGCATATGCTTCAACTATACGAGTGGGCGGTTGTGCACATGCCTCAGTGGAACAAGGTGCAGTGAGAAATTACACATTGAAAGCTGTGCTGTATTTCACCCGAATACAGGCACATAAACAAGGCTCCCTGAGCAACTGTTTGATGGCAGGTCACATGATTCTTTCACCTCCACTTAACAGCTGAGGTGGAGGTCCAAGGCCTGCCAGACAGTTCTGCACGGCTGAGGTACTACGACAGTTTGTGCTTGACCGTCCTGTCACTGTTTTAGCACATTACATGGCACTTCCTGCCAAGGAGCCCCCAGTCATGAGAGCAGCTATTTGAAGCATTGGATACAGCAAGAGAACACTGTTCCTCAGACTCCATCGCTGTTTAGACTGAAGACAGTAAAAGAATTCAATGGGACAAAGATGAGAATAACAAACATGAAGACTATTTGGTATTTACAGAGAACTGGTGTTGGGACAGTAGCATACATTGAGACTAAAACAAAAAAAAAAAAAAATCCAAATTCCAGAAATTCAATAGCAAATAAAAATTTGTGTTAAATGGTATATTAAATAGTAATATTACAGATAACTGGCTGCTGCAGGATCCAATTAGTAATTATTCTTTAAGGTCTTCCTGGTGTGTTCCACCAAAATGAAGCTCTGAGAAGCAAAGCAATTAATACAGCCAAAAATATTATTTGCATTTAATATTTTGCAGTACACTGTTTATTTATTTATTGTTATTTCGGCACAATAGTCACATTGAAGGTGAAATATTTCTTGTTTGTCCATTGCTGATCATGTTTGAGTGACTTTTGCATATAGTAAATGTTTAGTAAATGTCAAATCAATTTTATGTTTATTGAATTTACAAATAGTGTTTATGAAGGTACAGTACCTTCGTAAACAATATTTAGTGTTCTGTAAGAGAAGAAAAACTCTACTCTCACTGTACTGTAATAACAATGTATTACATTGTGCATTTTATAATATTTTCGGCTGTGATATTGGGATGTCGTGGGTTTATTTATGATGATGCTACCACATTTTTCCAGCCATCCTTTTTTTTTTTCAGATAGGATCGATATGGAAATATTTCTATGTCCCCTTGATAGCAGCCCTCCATCTGCGTTTGTTCAGTCCTAAGGGCAAAACGAAGAGTTCTTTGTCTTTGCTGAGGCATGAGCTTGGCTGCAAACAAGCAATATATTTTAGCTTTATGGAAGGGGTGAACACCGTGGAGCATCATTCTTCAAGGCCAGGCGTAGCAGGGTGACTGTTGAAGAAGGTTATGCTCATCGTAGGTTTCGTCCTACATTCCAGGCTACTTTGACAAGACTGCGAATTTCCCTTTTTTTTTTTTTTTTTGGTGGCCAAAAGCATTTGGTTTTATGAAGGCATAAGCTTTAAAGCGGTGCTGGGATTTGACCTCCCTGGGGTGTGAGCTTAGTCCAGCTATCAACAGTGCAGTTCCAGCCTGGTGGTGGGTCTGAAATTAGCCCATAATAGCACCTCAACACGCCAGATCCACTGAGACAGGTTTGGGATAGAGAGCGATTGAAGGACAACACTAAACAAGTAGTCCGCTGAGAATTGAGAGCCCAAAGTGAATGTTTCCTTCTCATCACAGACATCACAAGAGGGCTATGACCCCAGCAAGGACATCTTAAACAACAGCACTGCGCCGCAAGGCTCAAGTACTTAAAACACCTCAAACATATGGCTTGCTAAACGAGCACACTTGCGATGTTTATTCATGTACTGCCAGAATACTAAATGAAGGTATGAGGAGCCAAAAGGATGGTGAGTTTATATGAATGAGCATTAATTTGAGCAATATTGAGGATCCTTGGCCGTGAATATATTAGGGCTTGCGCTGAATATAGTATAAAGCAGAAAGGAGTAGTGCAATTACAGCAATGGGATTAAAATACTGCTGTTTTACTTGGTCTGATATTTTCAGCTGACCTCTTTGACTGCAGAAACTCAATTTAAAGGCTCTGCAAATGAACCGACAATTTGCATGATTTCCAGCAAAATGGCATAATGAGTTCATCTTAAAAGACAATGTGTTTTTCATGCTGCAGGTGGACACATATCAGGGTTAATGAAGTTAAAACTAAAACCATTCATTTGAGGTTTATCGTTACAGGAAATGAAACGTTAACTAATATAAAACTGTGAAAGCTTTTCTTTAGCCAATTGACATGGCAACCTTTCTTGTTCATTTAGTTCAACTAAAATAACTAACTAAAAAAAAAATAAGGCAACAATTCTCATTCATTTAGTTTAAAATTGATGTTAACTAAAACTATGATTGAAATTAAAATGGGAATTTATACAAAAAATCTAATAAAAATTGCATAACAAAAAAATACTTATTCACTTATTTATTTAAAGGAAAAGGCGGATTTAAGGTTGAAATAAATTGGGATTCTGAGACGCAACACAATAAGCCCTGGTGTTTTTAATCAATTATTAATTCAATATTTTAATGATCAGAAAGCTGGGGATGATCAAAGGCCTGGTTCATGCCTCTCTGCCATTGCTCACTGAGACACACTCCAGCTCTTTGAAGTGCTGCGCCAACAAATGCACTTATCTTCATATTTTCCTCTCAGGCATACATGTGGAAGCCCTGTGAAAACACTGGCCTGGAGATCCACTGCGGCGAGGCCAGGGTCGTTGACCCGTCCTTTTGCCATAGATTAAAATACAACATTGTACAACCTTTAGATGCGCTCTGACAGCTCGGCTGAGAGAAATCTGATTAGCTTGAAGTGTTCTACTTTTCTCTGAATCACCAAGAACACCTCTGATTTTAATTCCTATTTTTTGTCATTCACTAGACCTCATTTGGGTTTCATTTGATCATGTCTGTCTTCTGCATGACTGCCAGAACACAACATGGCGACATTTTATTTAGGTGAAAATAAAATAAATTCTTTCGACATGTCATATTAATTCATTTTAGTCAGTTTGTGGTAACCAATTAATCAACAGGTACAGTAGCACATTCTGTATGCTAGTTTTTCAGCATGCAATTGCAATGAAATGAATGCTAAATTACAGTTACTTAGCATGAAATTTACCAAATAACACCACAAGCACTTCTCTTCAGCACAACGATAACCACAAAAACCCCAGTATAACAGAAAGTCTTCTAAATGTCAAATGTCTTTCAGTTTACTGCATAAGATGTAATTTCAGCATGCTTTCTCCTTATCTAGTCCTCTTCAAAGCATGCTGCTAAATACAGTAAAAACCTAATGCCCAATTCCCATTAAATACAGTACCCTTTTTAATGAATTAATGCAAAAATTTGAGTCTAAACTACAAACAATATTAAGCTGATATAATGATCAACATTATTATATCAACACTACACATCAAAACAATGCTTGCAACTTAAAAGGTTTAATTAAATCAACAAATTAGAATTGTGTCCATGCAGTTAAGCTGTAGTAACAGGTCCAGTCAATTTCTTTCTAGGGTGAATATTTGAAGCAATAACCGTTTAGCTGATAATGTAACCATGATTGAAAATGTTATGTTATTTTAAGTGCAGCAACATTTATGAAAATAACAAAAACAACAACAACGTGAGAGTTTGGTGTGAAAACCTGAGCCTCTGAAATAACACTGAATTCTTTATGCGTTTGTTATTTATTGTGATTTAGCAGCACAACATGACTTACACATTATGAGTAGCACATACAGTATAATACACTCACAGCATCACGTAGTGCGCATGATTTTGTGTAAGTGGTTTCGTTAACATGAACATGGGAAATATAACAGCACATTTCCCTCAAACGTACGTCTCTGGTTTCAATCTTTTGTCAATTTCCGTGCGCATTACACTCTCAATTAAATCTGAATAGTACATTTTGGTCACCCAGTGCAAGGGCAAAGCTCACATTAACTCCCGGCACATGCATCTCTCGCTAAAAAGGGCTCCCTGTAGTGAAAGCGCAGTTCCATTCATGGTTTTAACCTAATGAGCTAATTAATTTGTTGATTATTATTTTCAGCCTCAAGATGGATTGGCGCACGGCAGTGTTTGTCTTCTCGAACAACTGCATGATTCAAGGGCAATAAATTCACAAGCTGAGATGTCTCAATGCCTTCTGATGAACCAATTCAATCTGTGACGAGAGTAGAGGTGTCTGGGAGACTTTCCCGCCACCCTGACAGCCTATCGATGGCCTGTATTTATGGACGTGTGCAGTCTGCCTTTGGCCACGCAAAGCCAGACCTCTGTTGTGTTTGTCAAAGTAATTGTAAAGCAAATAGGATATATTTTTCCCTTGTTCGGATAAATCAGCTTGGGCAGATTCTGGCCAACAGAACAGGTTGTTAATGTTTCCAAATAACCGCTAAAGAAATGTCTTCGTTAGGCAGGAGACATCAATTCTTCTCTGCTGACAACATATAGGGTGAAATAGGGCTGGGTGCTGCATCAGCTTAGTAAGGTGTGTCAATATATTTTCAAAAATGATATAGGGTATAACAGTATAGTTTATATTAATACAGTGGTGTGATGTTGCAAACGCATCTGAGGATTTGTGAGCGCATGGAGCGAGCTGCTGTGCAAAAATTGCATCATCCAAATAGTCTTAAACATGAGACGCGATTTATATTACATGCTTCAAATTAATTTTATAAAACACATACTTTAACACTACCTGTCATGTCTGCTCTGACAGATTATGCTGTTTTTTTGGAGCAGAACTTTCATTTCATGCATGTATTCTCATTGGTAAATGTTATAAAGCTATAAAGCACAGAGGTGCGTAGGCCCTATTGTTTCTCTAAGGATTCTCCCCTCAACTATTTGGGACTTTAGAATGCTTGGAATCTGCAGTCATCGTGGAATTTGATTTACTCCTCTGAGGATTTCCACCAAACTTGAAGAACCTGATCTTAAGATGTTGGGGGACGCTAAATTGCGAAGGGTTTTTCGATATCTCGAACGGTTTGCCCATGGCGAAACGATGAAGTTTTGGTGAAAATAAGGAACAGGAAGTGTCTAATAGCGTCCACATACATGGGTTTGTTCATTGTGTGATGCTGACCACATAGATGTGACTATTAGGAGTCAAAATTATAGCGCCACCAACTGACAGCAGGAAGAAAGAATTTCAGAATGCTCTATATGCTTTAAACTGCATCAGAATAATGACAAAATACGGCCAATGTAAAATTATTGATGGAATACTGATACTGTAAATGCTGTTGCCATGGCAACGTGCCAAACTTTAAGACTTGCAGAAGACATGCTTAGAATTACATGAAACTTAATGTGACATTTTGCAAAAAAATAGTTTCGGGAGGAGCATGTACGAATCAATCGCGGCTCGCGCCTCCTTTCATGGGGGGCATGCAGGGTCCAAGCCGGATGCCAAGCTCTGCCCTCATTTGGGTCTGATGAACCAACTGAGCCCGTCATCGCTGCTTGTTTTTGTTTATATTTTAACATTATTTTACACACTCGGAAATCGGTACAAAAGCTGTCACTATGGCAAAAGGTACCAATATGCACCCTTTAGGGGTAAGCAAGGTACTGGCCCAGCTTTTGTACCTTTTTTTTTAAATGATTCATATAAGATCAGATGAGCAGCAAAAGCATTTCATCTGTCATAATTAGGTTGCATACAGAAGTGGAAATATTTCAGATCTCTTACACCATTTTCAGCAGAACCATTAACTGCGCTACAAAGAGTATTAAACTTTTTGAAACCCAGCCGCGAAAACCTTTACAGCCTAAAAAGTCCTCTGCCCTGGAATAAAGTGCTTTGCAAGCTTAATTTAGCCGTGGTGTGCAGACAAAACCGTACATTTAGCCCACTTTGAAGAAATACCGAGATATATATCGTATGTCGCCATTTGGCCTAAAAATACCAAGATGCAATTTTACGATATTGCCCAGCCCTACTGTGAAAGCATTAGTTATTAATCTGTTTATGGGGCCAAACACCACCAAGCAAGGCTTTATTCTTAGCCTACTTTCCAAATTGAATGGAACCATCTATCTAAAAACAAGAATATGCTTTTTAAAACCATCTAGCACGCTTTCCGGATTGTTCATCTAGACACCGAAGCTGTCCCTATCTTGGAGCTCATCTCATGTAATGGTAGTGAAACTTTGTAGGAGTCGTTCCACTTCTAACGCTGCCAGAAGATATAATGTAGTGCCTGTTGAGATCTACATCTCGCTTTAAATGGGTGTACCAGAGGCCACCGTGTAAATATTTCATTGCCTTGATGAATCTCAGTTGTTTTCCACGACAGAAGCAATTACGTCGGTGGCGTCTGAAGGGGTGCTTTTCACCGCCGTTGTCCCACGCTGCTCTGTAGCCATGTTGTCTGAAGCCTTGAAGACCTGACAGGCCACATCAGTCAGCCCGTCCCGTATGCTCGGCTAATGCGTCCGACCTCCGCTATGGAAGCGCGTAGGCTCTCTTGTTTGTTTGATTTGTTGATTCGTTGACAAGAACACTTGCTTTCCGTTCACGAGCGGATCAAAAGACGCAACCGTCATTCTCACGTCCCGTGGTCCTCGGCGTCTCTTCATCACCGTCGCTGCTTCGACATCCCAATCCTGCTTTTCTTTTCAATATCAAATTGCTCATTTATTATCCTCGAAACAAAGAAAACACAATCTGTGATTAAAAATTAAACAACGTTATCTCTTCCTGAGCTATTACGGAGTCCCTCGGGAGAGAATGCTATTTTGCTGCCTTGCAGGCGTCTTTTGTTCTCATTTTGGAGGCATGTCACTATTTATTGTTAATTTTTGATGCTTCATTTGATATGCAGCTCTCCCCGTGACATGCACGAAAGTCTTCATCTCTGTCAATGACTGCCTGTGAAGCCCTGATTTGAGGTTCACATAGAGCAGAGAATGTATTCCACCACAAGCTCTGTCAACCTGCTAATGCTGTAATCATAGCTGACTGCAGACTCACTCTGCTCCGCCACCCGAATCGATACGTAATCAGACACATCATGCAGAACCCATAGAAACACTTTCGCGGGGGTAAATACGTGTGATGTGGCTTATCAATACGTACGGGTCTAATTTTGGGAGCTGTGCCTCAACTCCATAAATATAGCTCAAGGTGAGCTCCTCTGATGGTCTTCATAGGCTCGTTCGGACGCGAACGTTATGTTGCTTTGCTACTGGACAGTAATTGGAGCAGAGGACAACTGTCCTCATTAACGGTCTTTGCCTAATCTGTTTAACCCCGCTGCCAAAGTGTCTAGGCTACAGAGAAACTAACAGGAGCCTGTCTTAAACTCTAATCTGAATTTACTTTATATTTAAGCTCAGGGCAGTGATCTTGACCTTATCTCTTAAGAAGAGCTGTCGGAAGTTGTACTTGTAAAAAATTAAATAAAAAATCAAACTGTGCCTGAAGTTGTCTGCGTGCATAATTAAACAGAATTTCATTTTATGACTTTTATTTTGTTATTACGAAATTATTGCATCAGCACATCAAATGAACGCCTTCTCTTTGGATGTTTAAAAAGGCACTAGAATTTTATTCTAAGCACAAAGGCATTTTGACACTGAAGCTATTAAAAAGGCCTAGTATACATGATAGTTTCTAATTGCGGTATTAAATTATTCAAATGATGCATTAAGTTGATCAACAGTGTCAATCAATTCATTTATAATATTATACTTTTGTAATACATCAATGAAACCTGAAAATATAACACATTTTACACAAAAGCTTTTGGGCAGCACAACTGTTTTCAAAATTGATAATAACTAGAAAAATTATAATGTTTCTTAAGAAATTTGCATATTAGTATGATTTATTTAGGATCATGTGACACTGTAGTATTGATGCTGGAAATTCAGCTTTACGTCACAGGAATAAATTAAATATTAAAATAATAAAACATTAAAAAAAAAAACGTCAATATTACTGTTTTTACTGCATTTCTAATTAAATCAATCCAGCCTTGCTGAGCAAAAAATATTTAAACTATTCCAGTGCATAAATAAAAGTATTACACTATTTCAACTAAGATATGCAGCTTTAGAAAAGCATTGTGAGCAAAAAAAAGAGAGAAAATTCTAGAAATAGCATGAATCAGGTTCTTCAAAAGACCTTGTGAAATGACAAGCAGTTCTTTTTTCGCATATTGATGCTCTTATTAACTCAAGCAATGCCGTTTTTTTGTATTTATTTATTTTGTTGTTGTCGTTTTATTTTAGATAAAACAAAAGCGATTAACTCTAGTTTGCTCCTTTCTAGTTGGTTAAAAAAATGCGGTGCGGTTTGAGTCATCAATATCTTTTTTCTTCTTCTTCTTCTTCCCAGAAATGGCATGACATGTAGCCAAGTAAGGTAACCTATACTCAGAATTTGTGCTCAGTATTTCACCCACCCAACTGCACACTCATAACAGTAAGCAGTGAACACACACACGCTTTGGATACACAACAGAGCAGTGGGCAGCCTTTTTCACTGGAAAGCAAGGAAGCCTGGGGAGCAGTTGGGAAAGCCTGTGATTTTAAATGCATATGTCTGAAATTTGCTAACATTTAAATTTAGTGCATTTGGCGTTAGTGTAACAGAGATGGACTAAAAGCCACAGAACTTCAATTTAGTTTTTTTTTTTTTTTTTTGGGGGGGGGGGGGGTGTTTAATGATTAAGTACTTTCTTTTATGAATGGCTCATGCTCATTTGTCAACTCTAGTTTGCTTAAAATTTCAGGATAGTTGGAGCGTAATGACTTCAGTGCCTTGGCCATCACATGCCTAATGAACTGATAGCTAGTTGTTTTTTATCAGTTTTTTTTTTTCTTTTTCATCAGCTCTTATCAGATCTACAACAGATTTAACAAGCAATTTTCTGATTCTGCTCCATCAAAAGCCATTTATTCTGAGCAAATGTCACTTGCAAATGCCTGGTGAATCAGTGTTCTTGATGCGTGGAAGGGGCTTTCGGCAGGGTTGGAGATGGTCTTTTTTGTTTCTGAAGTGCTTGCCCCAGCATGGATGATCTTTTCATTATCATGAAGTGCTAACCCAGGGTCAGCGTGCACAAAGTTATGATTAGAGCGATCTGTAATCTTCGGCATTTAGTTAATTATGATGCTCTCGAGGCGGCCATCCATGTCAACTTCAAATCCCTCGAACGCTGTTGCCGTGTATGTTTGAAATCGTTCAAGGTGTAGTCATAACCTGCTGTCCCTGTGAGCGGCGGTACCATGAAAGCAATGTTCTTAAAACTAATCTCCGATGTTCTAAATTCAATGTCATTACTCACATACTTCACTGAGCCCTTTGGCAACAAAATGAGAAGCAAGACAAAGCGTTTTCACCTTCAGCTGATGAGAACCTACGAGTCTGTCGCTGACCTTTGCACTTGTCGGTCGTTTGTATTTTTTTTTTACGAACGTAAAAAAACGTACCTCATTTATTCATTTTGCAAAAACGCATATGGTTTGGTTTAGAGCTCGTCTGATGATTCATTTGGTTGCATTTGTGGTTTTGTAGAACTTGGGTCAAAGCAAAGGGTTAAAACAACATCTCCCCATGCAGTCTGAAAATCAAGCATATCAGTGTGTTGAATGTGCAGTTTATTTGCAGGGAGCGAGTGAAAATGAGGAGAGGCGGCTCGTGTTTCTGAACTGAGCATTTGCGCAGGTCTGGAGAGATGGCTGTTGGTGCCTTACTGGTTCACGAGCAGCAGCAAACGAGAAAATTAACCATAATGCTATTTCACGGTACTCCACTGTTGGAGATCACCCCTGCCTGGATCTGCAGAGCCAGGATGATGGGAAGCGAACGCCGCAGCTCGTAGGGTCACTCCATGTGATCGCTCACATATTTGTTAGCCTATTCATGGGATTATTATTACCTCACCCTTCCAAAGAGTATTCGGGGTATATTTTAATATTTAATAGAGAGCCAATTTAAAATATATGGAAAATGTACACAAAAATACAAATTAAGGTTCATTTTTATATTAATTAATTAATTTATTTATTTATGTAAAGGAGTTTCTTATGCTCAGTATTTCTGCATTTATTTGATTAAAAAATATAGCATAAACAGTAATGATGTGAGATCAATTCTATTATCTATATCCTATAGAAATTATTATAATTATTATAATTTTTTAATTATTTTTTATATTAAAAACAGTTGTGTTGCTCTGTATTTTGGTGGAAACCAGGATTGTATTTGATTTGATTTTTTTCCCCCCCTTTTCTTCAGGTTTTTTTTTTTGATGAATAAAATGTACAAAATGAAAAAGAAGAGCACCTTTTTCAACATTTTTTGCTCTTCACTTTTTTGTGCATCCTTGATAAATTAAACATTTATTTTAAAATGTATTATTTTATAACTGTCTTTGTTATATGTGTTAATAAGTGGATATGTGTATTTAAAAAATAAATACTGTCAAATTAAATTATATTTTTAAAATGTAAAATTGCATCTACTGCTAATAACATTTACTAATAAAATAATATTTAAAGAAAGGAAGAAAGAAAATGCATGATTATATTATATTATATATATATACAGATATGTTCAAATAACAGCAGTGTTTTTTAAAACGTGAGTAAAGCTCAGAATTCTTATAATATTTTTATTTGCACTTATTGGGAACACTGCACATTATATTTTACTTCAAAACATGAAGAAAAAC
>JAUCMS010000024.1:13389384-13400365 GCA_032357445.1 Enteromius radiatus
TGTGTGTGTGTGTGTGTGTGTGTATACTGTATAAAGAGACATCCTTTTTATAAAATATTTAATTATAAGATTATAGTTTCTTTTTTAAATGAGCTGGGAACAGAAACAATCAGTATATCGGGGTGATGTAATTAAAATAATTAAGTGTAAATTTACACTAAACACTAAGCTAATAAAACTAAATAACAATGTCATTTATGCAAGGGAATTAAAAATAAGGCAATAAACAGCCCTGCTTAACTAAATCTTTATTTCACTGCAAAAGGATGATGTGAAATGGCTTACAGTTTGAGTTTAATTTGAGTTTTGGAAATAACACTGAGTGATGGTTCACTGAACTATTGAACTGATCACCGATCTGTTGAAGTTGAAGCGGATGAATCAGATAAACTGGACATCCCTAAGTGATTTCAGTGGTCAGTTCTCCCAGAAATTATAATCCTGTCATCATTTACTCAGCCTCGTGTCACTCCAAACCTCAAAGAGTTTCAAGCCCTGAATGCTTTCTGTCCCTCTACTCAAAGCTATTGCACAAAAACATTTACACTTCAAAAAGTTCATAAAGAGATAGCAAAATAAAGCCATGAATCAAGGAGTTTAATCCAAGTCTTCTAAAGAAGTATGAGCCCTTTTATATAATTAACAAGTTTAATTTATGCTTTTATTCACATGTAAACACTGATCAACACAAATACACAGAGCAAATAAAATACTGTTGATGGAAGCTAAAATGTTTGTGTGCAAAATAAAAAAACAACGAGGGTTGTTCTTGCACTTTAAGCGTTCACATCTGAGCTTTCGTTTGCTGTATTTGATGTTGTTGTGTTAATCAGAAATCATGTTTCTTTAAAAAACAGAAGCCTTATGAGCAGATTTTTCATTTTTTGTGGGTCAACTATCCCTTTAAGAGAGAGATTTCTACGCTGTATGCACAATATAATGTGAAATAGCGTTACTTTAGTAGCTAGCTACTACTATAGTAGCAAGTTAACATGTATCCATTGACTTGCATAATATTTTATCCATACTATGGAAGTCATTTGCTGCCATCAGCTGTTTGGTTTCCAACATTCTTCAAAGTATATTAGGTGGCCTTAACTACTATATACTTACATTTAAATTAATATTTTGCTAAAAAATTATATTGTGCACATGTATGTTTCTACTGTACATATATATATATATATATATATATATATTTTACAAATACCTGTATGTAATTACATATGTAATTAATTTCTGTAATTACATTATAATTGCAGTGTTGACTCATCCCTTACACCTTAACCGTAAACCTGTCCATACCACCAAACCTGACCTCAGTAGCAGTTTTGCAATATAATATTAAGACAATACATTTTACTTATTCCCTGATGTAAGTTGATAGTAGTTAATGTCCATAATATACAGTGTGAACAGAAGTTCATACAGGTTTGGAACAGTATGAGTAACTTTATGACAGACTTTTTTTTTTTAAGGTGTCCATAATACAGAGTAATTACCTAGCAATTAATTAGTAGTAGCCATTGTACTTGTATAAAACAAAATGTATTTACTGTGTAACTAAGTTCTGGAACAATTTGTACGTACAGTTTGTAATTATGTAGATGTAATAGACTGCTACTGTTACACATTTGTTACAGACAGAGTTTGTTACACAGCTACTTATGTAACGATATGTGCTTAAATACATGTAATACCTTTCTTATTAAATTAAAATGAGAGAATATTGCACATTCCTAATCTACTTAAATCAAGATTGTACTTAAGTGTAAGTAGCGGTGTAACAGACTGTGAAAATTCCGATAGTAGCTGTCTGTCACAAACTGTAATTACACTCCATAGCTTAGTTACATAAGTACTTTTTATTTGATGTAAGTACAATGACTGCTACTAAGTACCTAATTAGGTTATTAATCTGTATTATGAGACCTTAAAATAAAGTGTTACCGTATTTAAATTTTTGTGTGAGTGAAGCTTTTTTGATGTTTGAAAATCTTACAGTCATATTCAGGCTTAGGGCTATGTGCAGATTTGTATCTTATAAATGTCATATTCCAGACATGCACTGGATGCCTTGTGCACTAATAATTCTATATCTGACCTTGTCATTTTGTTGTGTACTATTTTTCATAGACTGAAAGATAACAACAGGCTTGGTAGTGGGCCGCTCTTGTGCATCATCTTGTAGAAAGGAACAAACTATAACACTAGCAGTGATTTGCATATGCTAAGTGATTGCTCTGTGGCTCATTAATATTCTGCAATGGATGCATCTCAGGCATCATAAAATCAGCCTTGTAAATGGGAGCACGACGTTCGTGTCATTTGGGAACTGGGTTAATTGGCAAAGTGGACACCTTTTTTTTTTTTTTTTTTGGTAATATATTTCTTTTCCCCTCTATCTGGAGGCTAATTTGTTCTCAGGTAATTCAGTTACAACAGGCCGCAAATGATATACGAGAAATCCAAGAGGGAATTCTGAAGCCAATCTTCTTATCGCACTGTTTCTTTTCACTTCAACTTCATCCATTCAAGCAAACCATTCTTTGTACACAAAATCTATCATTTATTCTATTGTCAAAGCACAAGCCCGAAAAAAACCCGAAAGCTTCCAAACTGACAGCCTCATGAATAAACATGAGCAATCCGGCGCTGCTTAAAATGAAAAATACATCATGCACTTTTATCCCAAGATTATTTGCAGTTGTGCAAAAGCCAGATTGATAAAAACCATGTCATTTATTTATAATCAGAGGCACAAGACATGGCGTCAGACGGCAGTGAAAAGGCTGACGTCGTCTCCTCGAGCGTGATGGGACCCCCAATGTGCGCACGATGAGGACCGTCTCGTTTGCTTCCCATTTCCTAGCCCAAAAGTTCACTGATAAAAGCTGACGCCGTGGTTGAGAGTTCAAAAAGAGAGATAGATCCCCTCTCTGTTGACAGACTCTGAGACTGTGAGAGGAGTGCATCGGAGGCGTAGGGAGCCCAAGACGGATTAGATATGGTTTTATCAATGAGCAGCAGGCAGCTGTAGCTGTGGCAATCGCTTATCTTGTCGTCTCAATTTGAAAAGAGTGAGAACAAGAGAGAGAGAGAGAGCAAGACGAAAGGGGGATTGAGAGAAAGAACAGAGAGTACCGGTGGCAGACCCAGGGAAAAGGTGATGTGCAGCAGGTTTACGCGAGGAAAGGTGGCCAGGCAAGGTCTGGTGTGTCACCGCGGCTTGAGTAACGAGTAGATACGACTTTTTTAAAACAGCGTCTTTATTAGACCGCCCGCTTTCGAAATAAAGTTCATGTGACATTTATGTTAGTGTTATTTATGAGGCAAAAGGCTGTTGGGTTTATGGCTTCGCCTCCTCAGGTTTTCTTTATCAGACGGTCACCAGTACAGTTTGTGCATTTTTGCCACTCTGTGCTCCGAGCGGCTCACATTTGCCACGGCCTCTGGCCGATTGGCTGAAGACTCCATTCTGCCGTTGCCGAATTAGCATGGACGTTGTTGTCTCTCTGCCACCACCCAGCTTCCCTCCTCCCAAACAGCTGGCAGAGGGAAAAGGGAACTTCTCATGCAATTAACATTTTTAAATCTCTGCTGTCCCTTCAGGCGGCCAAACCTTTGTACTTAACATCAAACAGTATTATGCATTAAACTGTATGTTTGGGATCAGCGCCGCCGTGGAATCCAGGTGCCTGCGTGTTAGTTAAGCAAACAAGCAAACAAACTTCTTTCCCCCCCGTTTCAATGAATCATTTGGACACGCTCTGTGTAAAATACAATTATGTTAAGCTTTGCCTTGAAAGTGTCGAGTCTCGTCTTTGTATGGAGGTGAGTATTACGCACTACAAAGCTAATTTGCCGTAATGGTGTGATTGCATGAGTCACATTGTTTCCTTCCAAATAAGTCAGATTAATTACATAAGGGTTATTTATAGAGCTGTACTCGTGCAACATTGAGATGTGTGTTGATTTACATTCTTAATAACCCTCGCAGACGTTGGGCTGGTGGAGAACTTGTAGCAATTGCGTTATGTTTTGTATGGCCACCAGGTGATGATGGAAAAGAGGAGCCAATGAAGATGCTTCATTTTGTTTTTGTTTTTTTAAATATTAATTCAATATTGCTGTTGTAGAAGAGCGCTATCTGTAATTCAGTTACTCTAAAAGTCAAAATGTAAAAAGTATACGCTACCAATAATGTAATATTGCGAAATATTATTACAATTAAAAATAACTTTTCTATTTGAATGTATTGTAAAAATGTCATTTATTTCTGTGATCCATCAGAAATCATTCTGATTCACTGCTCAAGAAACATGCTTTATTTGTTTTCAGGAGTTTTTGATCAGTAACATTTTTAAAACAGCATCCGAAATCGAAACAACGTCACACAAACTCTTCCTTCTTGAATAATGATTATTTTTTTCCGACACACTTTTTTAACAACATACTGTATGTTTGAGAAACGGTATAAAAGAATACGAGGACAAATTCTGAATGGATAGTGTTGTAATGCCACGTTCGTGAGATTTGCTTTTAAGATAATTTACGGAAATGTTCCACTTGAATCATATACTGTATGTAGATTAATGAAGCCATTTATAACTTATAAAGTGCCTTAATGAAGTCCATTTTGCTTTTGAATGCAAAGATTTCCTCATGCATCTACTGTGCACTCAGTGATTTAGTCTTAGGGAGTCTCTCTTTTACCAGCTAAAAGCATGTTGCCGCTGCGTCATTAGTGAAGTATTAGTCATTGAGAGATTTCCTGATGTGTAGCATATGGCCTCATGTGACCAGCTTATGTCTTTCCCTTCTAAGATCTAATATGATGGATAAAAAATGTAATTCAAGTAAATCAATCCATTTTATTAATTCTAAATATATTAAGATTACAGTTTTAACAGTGCCCCTACACTTTCAGCATAAGAGCTTTAATGTACACTTTCCCTAAGTGCATTCACTGGCAATTTCTGTTATTGTTTTTTAGCGCAGTGTTTAGAACTAAAACATGCGTGTTGGAGTTGGTTTAGCCTAAGATATTAAATGCTCGCTCTCTCTCTTTCACTTTGGCAGAGCATAGCTGTTATTGCTGTTAGTGCTTTAACAGATGCTATGTTGGCCTTTTCGGATAATCTCAAGCGGAGCATGTGAAACAATGTTATAAACACAGCATAAGTGATGGGATGCTGCTTAAAATGCATTTTCATTAAATCAGGCTGCCTATTGTTTTATTCGGTTATCAGTAATGAACAGGTAGCTCAATTACACTGCGTTTTCTTTTCCATTTACCAATCAGAATCATCCCTGCAAAACATTAGACTAAAAAGTTGCTAAACTGGTATGGGAAAAGGCTGCGTGACTGAAACTGTTCAACGTTGCTTTTGTTTTGATGTGTCATGTCAGGTGTTAGTGTAAAAAAAATAAATGGCATTGTAAAATAATATCTGTGCTTTAGATGAAAACATGTCAGTGACTGACTGCGAGTCTCCGGTTGATGTTGAGACATGCTGAAAAGCAAGCAGTTTTAGCTGTTGTCCCTTTTCATCGTAATAGCGATATTCTGACTGATTTAAGCGTAATATCTCTCTCAGAGTTGTAATATGACACAACTGCATCAAAGCAATGCCTGTATTTCAACCATCATAGCAAGCCATCTCATCCTCAGCCCAGCATGCATGAATGCTCGAGTTTAAAAGGAATAAAAACAGACGGGAAATGAAACGACTGGGCTGAAAAAAAACGTCTTTTTTGTTTTGCATGCTTGCATGCTTGTTAAAGACCTTCCATGGGACGCCAGTAATCATATTGGGACGGTCACTTGAACCAAACCATATTTGCAAAGTTGGCTTCTCTCAAGCTAAACAAATAACTGATTTTGTGCTGCAGGCTTTTGGAACCTATTTCCAGCTGCAGCATTAAAACCGACGGCAGTATGAATGTACACATTTTTAGTATTCTCATGCCAGTTTTGGCCTTTTTTCCTTTTCTGTCTTTGTCTGTTTCATGTCTGGCCCTGGTCAGGTGGGATTTGATTGGTTTCATCTGTTTATCCTTCGTAGCCAAGAGGGTTTTAGGGAAGAGTTTACTCTTTGAGCTGATATTGAGGGGAACCTGTGTTTAGTCTACTTCAAATGCCATTGATAGTTGTCTTGGGGAGACAATGTATTGATCTGGAAAGTCAAGTCAAAGCGCTAAAATCTCCTTTGTTTCCCTGGAAGAGTTGGGAATGTGTCATACAAGAAAGCTCCAGAACAGCGTGTTAAGCAGCTGTGTTTCGGGGATTGGAAAAAAAAAAAAGAAAGAAAGAAAGAAAGAAATACATTTTTACTTTAATTGATACTTTTGTTGTTGTTTGTTAATTTGTCTTTGCACATAATATGTGTTCATTTCTAAGCTACAACTTGAAATTTTAATATGCATTAGAAAATTGAGAAGGATTAATAATAATTCTGATTGCTTTTTTCTCTCATTATCCACATTCAGGGTATGATACAAATCAGGAGCCGCACCAAAATGAACCAAATGGATTCAAATATTCCAAATATTGCTTAATTCAGTCTATGTCTTCAAAATATCCTGCTGGTTTGAGTACACAGAGCGAATTTCTATAAGCTTTTATTGGTTTGAAATTGTCAGATTAGCTTTTTAATTAACATTTATAAAAGGGATTAAATAACTTTTTAATGAGGAGCAGATACCTTTTGCCGATAAAATATCCATAACTGCCTTCAATCCAATAATCGCTAAGAATATGTCCTTCAGGATGTTATTTGAAGTGTTTTCTGAATGAACGCAGGTTCTGAATGTAAACTCACCACAGAACTGGGATTTCAAAGGCTCTGACAATTAAAACCGCTATTTGGTGCTTGTTAACATTTTCAGTAAGTCTCATGTCTGATTTGGAGGATGGATCAATAGCTGTCACGTTTGATTGCATCTCAGTATAAAGTATTCTGAACTCTGTGGGGGATCTTCAAACACCCAGCTCAAAAGCACTTGCTAACAACTGGCTATCAAGGCGATGTGTCTCATTTTTCTGACAAGTGATGTGATTCTGAAAATCAAAATCACCTGAAGAAGAAGAAAGAAATACAGATTCACAAAGTAAAAAATAAATTAATTATGCATGTGCTCTCTTCAATAGATGTAATCCACACGCTAGCAGAATCGACAGGTTCTGAAGGTTTGATGGTGAAGATTTCTTTCTGAAGGTTAGACTTCACTTTCAAAGTAAACTCCAACGCTTTATAGGATTGGTCCAAATTTCTTATAAGCTAGACAGATTCGTTTGAGACTTTGTGTATTTCTATACAACTCATAATATCTTAAATGAATCAGAAAAGGAAGTCAGATAATATTTTATTTTATCAAGTATTGCAGAACTATTTGTGCATTTATCATTTATAGTTAAATGTTTAACATGAACATAAAATGTATTTATTTATTTTAGTTGTTGTTATTTATTATATACAAATTTTATTGAATTTATTCAACTATTTCGTTTTTTTTTAAATAACTAAACTTTTTTTTCTTTGTGTTTATTCATCCGTGACCAGTTGTGACCAGAACATGGGCAGGCTGCAAAGGCACTTCTGTTCATGACACTTTGAGGCTTCATCATCTAAATGTCATTTTGATTACGTTTCTCGCAAATGGCATGATTTCAAGGCCACTTTCATGTATGGTTGCCAGAGAAATATG
The DNA here is from genome assembly GCA_032357445.1 of Enteromius radiatus. Classification (NCBI taxonomy): domain Eukaryota; kingdom Metazoa; phylum Chordata; class Actinopteri; order Cypriniformes; family Cyprinidae; genus Enteromius; species Enteromius radiatus. Next base: position 13,397,095 of record JAUCMS010000024.1, read on the forward strand.
TAGAGCAGCTCATTATCAAAGCATTAAAATGCCAGGATGTATGTCTTGGATACACATCAATTTTTCATGCTCTTGATTCACTTTGTGAACAGAACCAGACTGCAGGCTCCAGTTCCATCAATCAAACGCATTTTGTTAGAGGTCCATCATCCTTCAGAAACACTCGCCTCTGTTGACGTCTACAGAATCCAGCCTGCTTGATTTGACATGGTGCAAGGGATAGGTACCAACAGCCTGCTCCTTCATTCAAATACAAGAGGAAAGCCACTGAAAAACGTATATGTTAAATGCCATTTGTTACCAATAGCTTCAACAAGTTTGTAGATCTCTTTAACAAACAGTAAATCCTAAAAACCTCAAAACTGTCACACAGAGACTAAATATGAAATGTAAGCATCTTATATATTTGTATTGTTTAATCTTAATTTGTATTCGTTTCATTTATTAGTTTAGCGACGCTAATATGATTTTTCCAATCATGGACAATTTACTTAAAGAGCCCGATTTTATATTATTTATATATGGCGTATTACTTACAAGTGTCTGATGTTGGGACAGTTGTGTCTGCACAGAGAAGTGGGTCTCTAAAATATGCCATGGCAAATTGATTAAAATGCATGTCCTCACCTCTTTCTCATTTTTCATATGCAGACAGTGCCAAGGATAAAGATGGGCCTCAGATAGGATTATTGACCAAAATAACTCCACGTCAATATATTCTTTTAAAGCTAAACAGACTCGGCATCTTAGGGGTTGTATTTTTGGTGACAGTCATTTTATTGACCCGTGTCATGTTTTGGTGTCTCGTTAATACATAGCTGAAGCCGTTTTAGATTATTAGTGCAAATCCTGTTTTGCATATTGATGAAATGATGTGCAAATTCTTCTGTAAAGCAGGGCGTTTGATCTACCAGCATACGAGGCATCTGGGCAATTTAGGGTTGACATATTGAGGGAAAACCTTAAAATGCATCTCACTCCATTTCCAATTTATCAACTATGGGAGTGAAACGCAGCTAATATGAGACCGATCGAATGTGAATAAGTAATCTTTCTTAGCTCCCGGTCCTTTATCTTCACACAGGTCAGTAGGATGTAATCTAGGCATGTGTGCGTGTGCATGCAAGAACCGGATTACTCGGTGGCACCCCGTGGTCCGGTGATCAATGTGAGCTCTGATTCTTTGATAAATTGGTATTCTCAAACAAATGGTGACTTGAGAAAGAGCTCGGGGCCAGTAACACAGACAGATGGAGTGTGGGAACAAGGGAGCTTTGCTGAGTGGAGGAAAAAGGATTTCATTTGGGACACACGGAGGATGGATTAGACTTGCCCTGGCGGGAAGTGTTTGGGCTAACAAAATATGACAGGAGCTTTTGAGGGCTTGACACTGAACACGGAGGCCTGGCAGAGGCGTAGCCCGCGCGCAGAAGAGCTGCTGCATTCATCACATTTGCCATGGTCAAGTTCTCAGGCCATGCTGCTGCTACCCAGCATCTGTGGGACCTCCAGGCGGTGGAGCACCAGGAGGGTCAAGCAGTTGCCTGCCACTTTGCGCCGTCTGCGTCGAGGCGAGCCACCCAAGTGCACCTCTAGCTGCCGAGGCGACCAGCCACGAGTGTCCCTGTGCCCTGAATCTTCTGTGCACCTGCTCGGCTGCATTGATTTGCTCTCATTCCAGGCGTTCCTAACTCCCAGGGGTTTCAGCTGTTCAGCATCTGTCACGCCATGCAAAAATTTTCCATGTTGAAGCAGATACTTCGTGGAAATCTTTATTTACATGTTCGTGCTCTCTAGTTAAAGCAAGTTAGACCCTGCCTGGTTCACTGATTGAGTTTCATCATGTTACCATGGGTACAAACACTGTGATTTAATCTACAATACGGAATTATGCAGTCGTCTGCAGTTGTGATAAAACACTAGCATTACGAGCTTTTATTTATTTATTTATTTATTTATTTATTTTTTCTAAAGAAAGGAAAACAGATTGCCTTGCCATGTTTTTTTGTTTGATTTTAGTATTTTTTTGTTTTGTTTTAATGTTTTAATTTGTTTAATAGTTTTGTCTATTTTAGTGATTTTTTTTATTCTCTCTCTCTCTCTCTCTCTCTCTCTCTATATATATATATATATATATATATATGCACATATATGCTTTCCTTTGAAATAATAAAAATACAATTTTATGGTGACTTGTTTTATTTGCTTACAATTTTTTTTTTTTTTGTAATACAACTTTTCACTTTAAATTATATGGCAAATCATACTTTTTACTTTCAAAAAAATGCAATTAGTGTAATTTATGGCAAATTTAAAACATAGTGTTTCCACTGAATATAGTAAAATGTCTATTAGTAAACCACTTCACTCGGTTGCGTTTTTATTTTCTTGTTTCTCCTGTTCCGGAGAAACTTCTAGTGTGATTTCTAAAGCAGGTGTGCAGCAGTTTTAACCCAGGCACCGTGTGTGTCCTTGATTGTGTAGCTGGCTTAACTAGTCGGTCACAGCGGGAGGCAGATGTTGTCTTGAGGCATGGCCGTTCGCCTCTGCCACTTTGATGCCTGATGTCACTGTGCATGCAGGTGCAGTGCTCTTCTGGGTTAACTCTCTCTCACGCCCGTGGTCAAAGCTGCAAGTGTCACACCAGGGGATATGCCCATTTTAGAGCCAGTGAGCTATAATAATTGATGATCAGACCTGCTGTCAGTCTAAAAATGCAACTCCAAACGAGGCACGCTGTACTAACCACGGCAGCGAAGGTATGACGAGAGGGCACCAGCGTGAGGCCTATCGCACCAGCTGATGAGGGTTTTGTCCTTGAAATTGTAGATTTGCATTCTAATGACGAGAGATGCTCCACTGATAATAGACGCCTTGATGCGCTTGAGCTCGTAGATCTCTTTTACACCTCCACACTCTACAGTTTCAGTTAATTATGCATGTCTTTGTAGAGACACCGTGTCTCCAATGGCAACCCGCAGGTAGATCCCATAAAGCAGGCCCTGTGTTTATACAGTGAAAGCCCAGGCCCTTATTTTCAGAGAAATGCGCCCGCTCCATATTGTCACCTCATTTTTAAACTCGGCCGTGAAGAGCGTTTCATAAGTTAATAATGAGAGGACCTGAAGGAGCGAAAAACACCGGCCAGCCGAGATTCATATCAGCAATGCGACGTTGATTTTTCAGCAAGACGCATTACGCCGCGTTATGCTTCTGCTTAGCGCTAAATCAAAGCACACGTTTTTCAAACCGGCCTGTCCTGTGACTAATC
>JAUCMS010000024.1:13438596-13457066 GCA_032357445.1 Enteromius radiatus
TGTGTGTTTTAATATAAACAGAATAAATAAACACAGCATAAACATATATTATGTAAAGAAAAACTTTTATTTTGGATGCGATTAATCGTTTGACAGCTCTACTATATATATATATATATATATATATAACTGTATTAGATTACAAAAGTTGACTGTTACCTTTTATCAATTTATACATTTTCAGAGAAAAAATAAATAATTAATGACCCAAACTCGTAAAGTATTTTGGGCAGTTATTTTCCTGAAATGGACCAAATTCTAATACTAATACTTCTGCTACTAAAAAGTGGTCAGATTAAAAATATTATAACTTTTTAAAAAAGTATATATAAGTATACATATTTACATTACAATAAAAATATTTTTTTACAGATCTAAATTTGCACATATATAAAACGTTCATATTTAGTATCAATGCAAGTGTACAAAACATGAAGAAACATTTTACTTTTTTTTTTTTATCCATGCATGCAATATTTTGCATTGTAATTTACAAAAACAGCTGTAGGTTACTGCAAAAAAAAAAAAATGCAGCTCAAAATATGTTTTTTTTTTTTCAAAACTAACTTACTTTTTCCATCCATTTTTGCTATTAGTTTAAACCAAGTGCTCCCGAGGTGATTTTTAGTGGATGGATGAAGTCTGTTCACCTCAGGTTCACACAGGTGTCCTATAGCAGAGTCACCACAGGTGCCGTTTATCACATAAACACTCCACTAACGTTTGACAACCATAAAGAGCTCAAATGCTTCTTGTCTTACGCTCCTATAGTGTTTCAACAGTTTCTAACTCAGACTAAAGCACATTTTTAGAGCATTGGTAGAGTGTGACAAATAGCTTTATGGGAGAAGCTGTTTGTAAAGCGCCTTATATGGAGATGGCTTGTGCTTGTATTATGCTAATTACCAAATTCATGCACAAGCTTGCTCATTTAGAATAATCCTACTTTATCACTGTTAGAATGAAAGTAACACATTTTTGCATGTATGCACCTGGAATAGTTTTGCACATAAACACATTTATGTGCAGTCATTAGTGATTGAGGCCCATTGTGATGCAAGGCAAATTAGTCTCATAGCTGCGCTGTGAAATATGCACCTTGATTAAAAATAAGTTGAGGTGCCGTCAGTCGACTCCACCCTTTTGAGAGGACAAGCATATTTTATACTAGTCAGCTTGTAACTGCCACAGCGGTTTCCATTTCTTAAGGATTGAGTCAATTAGATGTGGTTTGAAAGATGAAGTCAGTTAAACAATTGCACATTATTTATTATTTTTAAGACTCGATTCTTCCGTAGCCTATAAGAACTTATAATCATTGTGAATGCAGTGTGCAAACACACATAATAATTGTCTAATTGAACAGACAAATGCCTTTAGGTATCCTCAGTAACACAGGCAGGTCAGTATTGTTGTGATGAATGTATCTGTATGACAGCACTCTCTGTGTCTGTTGTGCAGGTGTGAAAGAAGATAGCAAAGTGAGAAGATACAAGCCTGAAACATTTGCCAGGCATAAAGCACATGCTTTTCTTTGTAAGATGCTCTTTTTCATGAGGAGAAATCGTCCGTGCCAGATTTTTATTCAAATACAGGAAACTGCACATGTGTTGCCCTGAAGTTTTTTTGTTTTTTCACTGCTGACTAACAGATGGTGGGATGTGTACTTTACGTATTCAGAGGGCCATTATTCAAAAAAAAAAAAAAAAACACTCTGTCTTGTGCTGGACCCCAGAGCAACTCAGCTGTGCAATCGTGAATTATAACTTCCCCCTGAAATTGTCATGCTGTTTGTCAATCGGTCATTTATTCTCAACGAGGGCATTTTTCATCATAGACTACATATAGAATTCTCTATTTTTCTCTGTTTAGTTTTCGATCGAGTAATTACACTGATTATCAAGTTAGTAAAATATTTGACCGATTTTAATGAAAGCAATTACATGATACGCTGATTACTTAACTCAAATTAATCACACATACCGCATTAATATTTGTTGAGAAACTCCCCTAAACAAAGATAATTCAAAGACATTATTCTGCCAGACATGTAATGCAAAAAAAATATCTAAATTTGAAGTCAGCGTATTGTTTGTTATATTTCCACATCACTGAACATAAGCCAGCCCAGTTCTTGTCTGTCTGTGCTGTTTTCCCCATTGAATGCATGCATGTCTCAGACCGCTGCATTTGGCCTTTGTGACACATCTTGAGTAGTTCACAAAAAAAAAAAAAATTTAAATTTGCTGAAAATGTTTTTACCCACAGGCCATCTAGGATGTGGATGGATTTGTTTCTACACCAGATTTGGAGAAATGTAACTTTACGTCACTTGCTCTTCAGTCCATCGATTAATATCTTATGAAGTGAAAAGCTGCATGTTTGGAAGACACAAATCCATCATTCAAGCATTTTTCTAATCTTAATCCATAATCATAGTTCATAATCCATAATCCATAATGACAGTCTATTCTGCTGTTGTCCTTTCACCTCAAAATCCACTGACACACACACACACACACGTTTCATGGTGCTTGATCTGTGCATACTTCCATATAGTTGGTACTCTTTATTTTAAGGACCAATATTCATAGTTATTATCAGTACTTATGAAGTAAATATTAATGCATTATTCTTCATGACCATATTTAAGATTCCTTAAAGGAACAGCTCACCCAAAAATTTAAATTACAGAATATTTTATTCACCCCCAAGCCATCCTAGAGGTATATGTGACATTCTTCTCTCAGACGAATACAGTCAGAGTTTTTTTTTTTTCTTTTATCCTGGCTCTTCCAAGCTTTGTAACTTAATGCTCAGAGATGGTGGCCATTATTTTGAAGCTCTGTAAATCGGATATATCTGCAAGTACTGTGTTTTAAAACTAACCTATAAGCCTTTGGGAGGTTTTTGCGTCCTCTGAAGCAGATCGATGGGTTTTTGTAACAAAACTATTTCTAGTCTGATCATGTAAATAACTTCTGACTTGACGTACGATGTACAGTATGACGTGAGTTGCATCATACGTCGAGTCATAGGTCAGCCAAGAAAAAAACGGAAGTCGGTTATTAAGTTTATCATTTGAAAGCTAGAAATATTCAGAGAGCTTGCTTCGCAGTACATGCGAATATATGATTTACAGAGTTTCCAAAAAATGGCCGCTATCCACCAGTATTTCTGTTTAAAAGGATAAATGTTTAAAAAACTCTGACCGTGTTCGTCTGAAAGAAGAAAGTCATATACACCTAGGATGGCTTGAGGGAAATGTCATTCCTTTAATCATAAACTTCGCAACAGCCTTATTAACTATTAATAAGCAGGAACGTTTATTGAGGCAAAAGTTGTAATGAGAATTGCAATTTAATTAAATCAATTTGTAAATGAAATGCATTCCATAATGTTACAAAGTCATCATTAAGATTACCTTTAGTTGCAGAAAGTAGGACTCATGAAGATGCTGAAAAGCTCCCATAAGTGTATAAAATATGTTGTATGGCTCCATGGAGCCCGGAATTTCCTTAACATATTGCAGTTGCTGGAGTGTTGCATGCCCCTGGCCTCCAGTTGTAATTTATTTTTGCGATGCATGTCACAGTTTACATCCCACTGTACATTTGTACATTTGGGACTTCATGAATATATAATAGCTAAGAGCAGCATGAAATCATACGGATCTCCTCTGCAAAAGTAAAAGTGTAAATCACTCATAAGCAGCAATGAAATACGAGAGTGGTGCTGGAGTGGAGCTGGGGATGAAATGCATCTAGCCTGCAGTAAGTGGCCTTTCCCTGATTCATGAGAATGAAAAGTGGGCCTCTTATTTCACCTGATGGTTGTGTCCAACCCTTGAGTGAAAAATGGCATCTTTCCCCTTGTAAAACACCCATGGGGTTAAATAGCTCCATTATTATTAATGACCATCCATTTGCCAATCTAGATGTGGAGTCAGAGTGGGTGTGTAATGAAATGATAAAGTCCGTGTAATTACAAACTCAATTATTATCTTTCAAATTTCGTTTTGTTTGACAGCATGGGGTTTGTTCGAAGCTCATGCCCTTTGTTTAATCTGTATTGCAAGCATGTACAGAAGGGTCCAGAAGATTGTGACCGCATTGAAAACTTGGCATTCAAAATCGAATGGAATTAGGAAGCAAGCTTGTGTAGTATTTTTTCAGATAAATCAGGTCGGTTTGTGACACTGAATAATTTACCTTCTTCACAGAGAGTGAGATGTTCTTGTACAGTCTAACTGTGATTCAGTCACAAGTGTTTTCAAACAATACTTCAAAATGCTCTTGAATCCAAAGCAAATCTTTAGTTAGTTAGTTAGTTTGTTAGCTTTGTTTAGTTTTTTTTTGTTTTTTTGGAAGTGAATGACATGAGTGGAAGTGCGTTGTTTTGTTTTGTTTTGCTTTGCTTTGCTTTGCTTTGCTTTGCTTTGTTTTGTTTTGTTTTGTTTTGCTTTGCTCGATTAATGCTTCATTAACAACAGACAAGTAACATGATTAAAACATCTATTACATCTATTACAAATGCACTGTAAAAAAAAATGGCCAAAAAAATGGTCAACTCCTGTTAAATTTACAGGGAAACACCATAAACTGACATTCCCAGAATTCCCTGCATTGCATTTTAAATTTAGTTTGAATTTGATGTTTTTTCTTTAAAATAACTATGTTTCTTTTTAGTTTTTTTTGTATCAGTTATGTTTATTAGGGTTGTATGTTACATGTAATGTTGTTAAATTAATGTTTATTTCCCATTTTAGTTTAATAATTCTTACCATGATGGTGTTTAGTGTTTGTGTGAATGACACTGAGCTCCTTCTATAGGTTTTACTATTTAAAATCTGCTTGTGATGGGCATTGGTTCATCGTGTGACTTTCTCATCACCATCTGCATTTAGTAGTTATCAGTGTATTTCAAAATAGGTACAAAATAGATTTCACTACTTTAATAGGTTGGTACAGTAAATTAACATTATATAAGATATTACGGTTTCTTTACCGTAAATTTTATGGATTTCTTTTTACAATGTACAATTTTTTGCCATAAAAGAAATAAAGGTTTTACCGTTATTTAACGGTAGAATTTCAGCAACCCCAGCTGCCGTTATATTACCGTAAAAATAAATTTTTTATTTTTTTTCGTTGAGTGAATTTGCTAATAACTAATTGTATATTAGACATAAAAATATTCTATTTTTTATTTTTACCTCAGTATGCCGAGTTTCTTATGTTGCGCATTGAGTTTTCCTCGAGAGAATGCGTGAGCCTCATCTCAGCAGTGCAACCTTGAATTTAGGCGGAAACTCACAACAACCAGTCGATTAATTGCTGAATGATTCAGTGTTTTGAACGAAGCAAGCGTTTTTATAATAACGCAGTTTCGAGAGGAAGGCTGGACATCAGCTAATCAATCTCCTCACTCCAAACTTCCAATCAAATTCCTCCAAAGCACTATAAATATCCGCTCCCCGCTTCCTTCCACATCTCGCTTTTGCAAAAAAACCTCCCTTTCCCCGCCTACCCCCCTTTTTAAGATTTGCTCTTTCCTCTAGGGGGGCAGCCGAAGATCGAGCCGGTCTCCGAACCCTAACCCTCGCTAGTGTTACAAGCGCTAGGGTTCGGAACCTGCCGTTTCCCCGGCTCGCTCCCAGGACAGCACGCCAAACCTGCTTTACTTTACATGAGGGAAGCGCAAACTCTTGAATCGGTTTTGTTAAAGTTTCGAACAAATCATTTAAATGAATCTAAACTCAATGACTCACTTATTAAATGCTCACTGCTGGCATTACCGGCGTTTCAATTTCATTTAAAGGATTAATTTTCCACTATCATTATTTTATCATTTATTTTTAAAAGAATCTCATAATATAATTTCATGTAGTTGTATTTTCAGTGTAAATGATCTTATTAGATAACATTTTGATAGGCTATAATAACAATCACATGTAATTATTGGATTTATAGACAAAACAAAAGTGTTAATAAGTTTAGTAAGAAAATGCCCTCTATAACGGTAAAATATAATACCATTGCATTGAATATATATTTATATACATGTTTATTTTAAATATATATTATAATTTATGTCACAGCTAATAGAAAAAAAATAAGAAGAATATTGCTTCAGATTAAGTCATATTTGCTAAATAAATTAATCAATTATGTGTGTGTCAGTGTGTGTGTGTGTGTGTGTGTATATATATATATACTGTACATACACAAAAAAATCCCATGTATGTATATATATATATATATATATATATATATATACTCTATATATATATATACATAATCCCAATTTAACCCCTGGGTATAACTGTTGAGTCAATAAGTCAAAAAAATCTATCCATTCATCCAGTTTTGGTTTTTTTGGGGTTTTTTTTTTTACATGTAATAAATATAATACACACACAGGTTTTGGGGATATTGCCCTTCCAGACTAAAAGTTGAATGTAGTGAATTCATATTTATTTATTTATTTTTATTCCATTTCATTTCATTTAAGTTTGTATTTGCAAGAAAGTCCAGCTCTCCTTAAAGTTGTCAGCTGATGAAACTATAATAATGTCCTTAATTTAGTATGGATATTCTCTCTTGTCATGTTCTTCTTCTGTCCCAAGGGTTCTAACTGTGCTCATATCAAGTGCGCCAATTAAATACATGTAAAATTTGCATACATGGCTGAAATGATACTAAACTTTGATCAAATATGCCACAGTGTACCCCCTTGGTGGGTATGTTTTGGCTCAGTGAACTTCATGGAGACTCATTACTTGATCATTTGCATTTTGGGGAAAAAAAATAAATCTGCGCCGTGGTCTCTCATGAAACTTTTATTTATGCTTTTCAACGCAACCGAGACAGTGTGTGCAAAACATACAGACTCTAAAAGCACATTTTTAAAATAGCATTACATATGTTGTTCAATAAAATTCAAGGCTGAATTGTCTCGTGTGACATAAAGCTCGCTGCTCCATGCAGAAATGTGCTGTAGGTGGTACAGAGCCTGTTTTTCTTAAGCTCTACAGTCAACCAAATAATGTTTAGACAGGAGAGAGAGAGAGAGCGGGGGGAGATGATGTTCTATATTTATGCAATTAGCCTTCTAATTGGTAGTAATGGGTTTGCACATGCTAACATAATGACTTGAGTAATCATCTCTGTGGCATCCTTGATGTAAATCCCATCAAGATATATTCAGGTCGTGCTGCTTTGCTTAACAGCTCTGTCACAAATTGTCATCCGTGCTTATTGTCTGGCTTAGCTTGTCCGGGTCCCATACTGTCAGATAGCTTGTCTGCTTAAATGTCACTACAGCCACATGTCAGTTCATTTCAAGTGTTAAATGTTGTTTTTCTTTCCGCGACAGCATTTATTGTCATGCAACCTGGTATCTCGGTGACACTAAGATATTTAACAAACTCTACAAAAATTCCTTCTCAGTTTTGCTAATAAGTTACAAAAGAATTGATATTCTTCTCTTTGTTTTTTTTTTGTTTGTTTGTTTTGTAACAGCTGTCATCACTGTATGGAAGCCCCTTTCTGACACTGATTAAAAAATAATAAAAAGTTTGTGCGACCTTTTATCTCACAATTCTGAATTTAGTTCGTTTTTTTTTTCTCAGAAATTGCGAAATTTAAAAAAAGTTATGATGTCAGAATTCCAAGATATAAAGTAACAATATCACACATAATATAACAATGTTTTGTATTCAGTGGCAGAAAAGTGACTTTAAAAACAATAAATGAATAAATAAAAATCTTTCACCATTCACCTTTGTTTTTCCAAACCTCTCAGATTTTCTTTTATCTGTTAAACATACTGTAATAGAACATATTTTAAACAATGTTGGTGTGAAAAAATTACTATGCAAGTCAATGGGGACCAGCAACTCTTTGGTCTCCAACATTCTTTGAAATATATTCTTTTGTGTTCAGCAGAAGAAAGAAATTCATGGAGATTTAGAACAATTTGAGGGTGAGTAAATGATGATTCATATGTGGGTGAAGTATCCCTTTAAGGATTGAAACGCTTTTCTTTTGTTTTAGTATGGAGAATATAGCAGGTTTTGGAACAAAAGACGAGACCTTTGTGGTTTCGTCATAGGGGAGCAATCCGATTACCGATCTCTGACGACAGCATTAGACAATGTTTGTAGGGGGAAGATTGAAAATATCTTCAAGCGTTCGCACCGCTGTAATTACAAGTGTGAATCAGCCCGGGACTTCAATCAATAACCACTGGCCATTTTGCGAAATGTTTCAATCTGCAGACAATTTGCTTTAAATGCGAGCCGTTATTAGAAGCCCTATTACTCTCAGAGTAAATAGGCTTGGCATTTCTAAGCCTATGTTTTGTGATGATGTAAATATCATTGCCTCACACAACATTCTGCAAGAGGTGAAATTAAATATATCATCTCTTACCCCCCAAACACAAGGTTTTCCGACACAACTGCGTATGTGCAGACCGGAGCACGTGCGCTCTGATTCTTTTTTAAAAGCTCAACAGGAGAGTAGCGATTCCCCCTGAATACAAAAAGCACTTAAACAGCATCAGAGTGAGCCGCTGCCTCGGGCTGACGAAAGCATTCAGCGCTGTCACACACATCAGTCAAGCAGTACTAGTCCCTGTGGAGGAGAAACTGATACGGACTACATCTTTGGAGCTGTTTAATGTGAAATATCACATGCGAAAAATAGTAGCTCTCCTGGCTGTTGACATAGCGCCACTGACAGCTCGTGCTGTGCCTCTGCACGCTGGAAAGCAGCGTGGATTCAAAACACCTTTTACACGTAATGTAATTGCGCACATACTCTCCACTGCTTGTGCTGATTGGCTTCATACACACACACAGACACACACACACACACGTGTAAACCTGCTGGGCAAATGCACTAAAGGTGTCTCACGCACTTCTCATCGAATGTGTTAGGGCCGGACATGTGTCTGCCTGCGTGCATGAATCTGTCCAGCGTGGCGTGATGCACTCGGCCCCTCGAAAGAACAATGGCTCTGAAAGACACCTCCAATTTCCAAAGCAGCTCTGGGGTGATTTACAGCAGCCTCCGAGAGCGACCTGGCCAGGGCTCATTCTGCTTGCTCAGAGAGTGAGTGAGCGGCATCATTTTTCCTTAATGAAGTTAGTGACCCTCTGAAAGGTGACACGTTTACCGCTCCACTGATTTATGCACTGATGCTCTGAGGCAGACTATAGCAGAGTAAGACCGGGAGCATGTGGCCACATCTCTCTCACTCTATCCTCTCTTTCTGTTTATAGCTTTCTATATTTGTGCTGTTCTGTCCAGTTCTCTGGTATTAAGACAAACTGACATGTAAAATAAGAGCATACTGTATACTATAGCTCTATACCAAAATCTAGTAAGCTGTTTGAAGCTCACAATATAGCCATCTGTGACATTTGTGCGTATACAGTGCACATGAGGCCAATATTGTCATCTGCACAGTGTACGTTCAACTCCATTTTTGGTAACACTTTATTTCGATAGTCCACTTTAGATATTCCACTGACAGTAAGTAATTTTGAAACTACATGTCAACTTGCAGCCATTAGAGTATTAGTCTTGTGTCTTATAACACTTTAACCATTTTGATGAGTCCCCAACGCACCACATACTGACTATCAGAAACTATTCAAGAAGGTATCAGCTTATTCTACTAACCTTAAACCTCTGAGAGTTAGTAGACATGTAGTTGTGAATTAACAAGAATTAATTGACATGTATTTACAAAGTTACTTATAGTTAGTAGAAATGGACATAAGTAAAGCGCGAAGCAGTTTTTTTATAGACTGAATTGATTTCAATGGAGTCTGATGTTAGCATGTTGCTAAGCTAACTGCGCAATGCATAAAAGTGTACAATGAACCATTTTTGTTGTTGTTTTATTTGTTTTTTTATTGATGTTTTTCAGTATTGAATGACATATTTAACTAGAAGCAGCATTTTAGCATTTGTTTCGCAGATGTTTGTTTAATACACTCTCAGAAATAACAGTAGCCTACAAAAGGGCGGTACCTTTATAAAAGCTACAGGTTTGTACCTACAGGATTAATTTTGGTACCTTAAAGGTACATATTAGTACTTAAAGTGTACATATTTGAACATAATAGGTGCAAAAGTGTACCTTTTGAAAAGGTACCGCCCCAGTGACAGCTTTTGTACCTTTATTTCTGATAGTGTAGAAGTATATACGTAGACCTCTTATTTGACTGCTCTAGATATGCTAACACATCCACCATCTTGGTACAGTAAACATTTCAGAGGCTGTTTAATACTCACACTAACAAACCAATGAATTTCAACAACAATATGCAATATGGTTGTGAAAACCATTGATATTCATGGTAGTGACGATCAATAACATGTGTGTTCTCGAGTGTTCAATAACTTGCTTTAACACTTCTAATATGGTGGATGATGACTTACATACAGTGGGCCATAGCAGCTAATATGGTATTTATTTATGTATAGATGTCTGTTGCTCAGACATTAAATCATGGCACCGTGGCAAGGCCACGAGTTTGATTCCCCGGAAATGCATGAATTGATCAAACGTATTGAATGCAATGTCAGTTACTTTGGATAAACGTTTAAATATGTATTCGGCACTTCTTCTATTCAGAATATTTTGATTTCCCACTGTGTGATATTAAAATACCAAACATAAAAAAGCAATAACTATATTGGCTCCTGGTGGTAAAAATAAAAATAACCCAAGCATGTAATGTGAGGGAACCAGACATAGTCCCTTTCAATTATTTCTAACATCTTTACTTATGCAAATATGCTAAATTATTTCTAGATGACAGCTTGGAGGGGGGACCAGCATGAGCAAAGTGATATTCAGACAGAGCTCTCCTTTTCCTGGCGGGTTAACATATACATACGCCGCTGTAGGGCTCCAGCCTGCCTCCACAAGCACTGTTTTACATTCTAATTATTAGAGCTGACAGGCTTTATGGCCGGGGCTCAATACTGAGGCCTTTTTCTTGGCACATCTTGCATGTGATGTCAGAGCAAGTTTAATGAGATAAGAAAGTTTGAGTCCTGTAGTTTACAGTTCTCTTTCCTTTGAGGAAATCACGTTTTGTTGCTCTCAGCTAGCGTAGCACACTTACTGTACGTGCTAACAAGTACAAATTGCAGCGTTTCCGTTTGATTCGTCTTAATTAACTTGATTTAAGCGGGAGACATCAGCAGAGGAAAGGTGTGCCGCGATGACTGCGATTAAAATAAACAATGGTTTTAGAACCCTTCATTAATTCTTTAATATGTAAAAAGCCAATCTCAGACACAAACAACAGAGACTTTTTTTTTTTTAAAGATTTAATTAAGCTTCAGGGAATTCGGTGCATATTGTAGGTAAACTCTTAGGACCATGGGAATACCATTTAAATTAAAAGAACCGGTGTTGTTTTTCTCATTAACAGATGAATTAAACATTTAAACGCTGCCTTTCGTTTCTCTCAGAAGCTGACATTTACAGGTCACCTTTTGATAGCGCCAACTTTGTATTGTCTCCAAGTGCCTTAGCAATGTGAGAAAGTACTGTATGATTTATTTTGTCTTCCGTGTTCACCTCTTGACTGAGCCTCCGCATTTGTCATTTCATCATCCACAGCTATTGAAGTGAACCTGCAGAAAGCTCTCGCCGAGGCCTCGGAGACCTGTACCCAGGAATGTCTGATCCTGGGTCATTCTGACAGCTGCTGGATGCCGCCAGCGCTGACCCAATTCCAGACGTCCGGCGCCGCCACTCTGCCCTCCTTTGGTTTTCAACAAAGCTGGGCACGGGGGACCAAGCCAGATGGGCGTCACACCCTTGGCAGGTCAGTGCCCAAAGATGATCTGGACAAAGGGAGCAACCGGCCCCAATTCTACAACACACTTGAGAGACACTGCGGCAAGAAAGAGGATCCTATCAAGGTCATCCCTCTAGCCAGCTTTTCCGCCACGTCCAGCCCCCAGACGTCCGCTGGCGGAGGCTCTTCCGCCTTCCTGCACGAGCATCAGCTGTAGAAGCCAGGGTAGGCCTCAAAGCACTGCATAATGAGAGTGATTGAAACGGAAAAGCTGATCGTTATTAGCATGTGTCAAACGGCACGGCGGATGGGGAGGAAGTTAAAGCAAAGGACGGTAGCTTTCCATATCCTCTGTGAAACTGAAACATGTACAGTAGACAAATGGTAGATATAGACCAAAGTAGCTCCTCAAGTGAAAAAAAACTAACAAAAAACAAACAAACAAAAAAAGCGGTGTGAAATGTGTCTTAGTGACAGATTAGTGGCAAATGAATTAAGCTTTACTGTTGATCAAAAGGGACAAGATTTGTATTTCATTCTTTTGTGCGCCTCTTGAATGAAACCTAACAAATTATTTTTAAGTCTGTGCTGCTGGAAGACATCATTGCATACATTTACATGCTCGCTGGTATTCCAATCTAATTATGAAAAAGGAAGAACTATTCAAGTAAACGCCACGTTCTTGTTATTCAAAAAAAAAAAAAAAAGTGTGAATATTACGCACATTATCTGGTTTCATTTTAAATACATATGGATGCAGCTAGTGGTCTTGGCAAGTTTAATTGGCGCTCACTAACAGCAAAGCCGATGGTTGTTTCATTGTGGAAGCAGACACGCTCGTAAACGAAACAATAAAAGTTAGGCTCTGAGTTAAGAACCGCATAATTACGGAATATTATGATGCATGTAAGCGTAGTCAATGAGGTTAAGTGTAATTTGTGAGCGCTGGGTGACTGCAGTGCTTCGGTGAGGTGCTGAGTCTGGTTTACTCTGCTGAAGAGACCTAGTTCCATGCCCCTGGATGTGCTGCTTACTCTGTCAAGACTATAGATACAGCTAAGCCTCTCTGCAAAAATGAGCTCGGTGTTAACACATAGAAACGTTTATATATTAGGGTGCTTTTTTTTCTTCTTAAACTTCAACGTTAGCTCTTCTCACCCTGCTGAGCTCAGAGCCTTCCTGTGATGTTTAGCATGTTGGTAGTTTCCATGCATCCGACACCCTTTCTCTGCCATTAAAAGAACCCTGCTTATTTTCAACATTATCTCATTAGCAGAGGCACAGACAAGGCTAAAAAGGCATCCTTTGTTTTTTCGCACTACTATATCAAATTTTTTCTCTCTCGATATATACAATTTATGCACCCTAATAAGTGCTGCGGAACCAATTACAGGAATCTCCCAATAGTATAATTACTTTGATCAGCAATCACCGTAACTGCTATAGAAGCAGAACGCTGCTCTATAATAGCGTAATTGGCTACCTTTTGTATGTGTGTGTGTGCGCTTGTATGATGTGCACTTCTTTTGAAACTTGCGTAAAAATTCAGCGTTTGCGAGGTTTATATATAATGATGTCAAAGAAACAGCCTTAAGATGTAGATGTGTATCGTATGGATGTACAGTAATGACTGCTAAGTGAAGTAGAAGTTTGCTTACAATCGTGTCATATTTTCGCGTCCAGTATTTTCAAACAGAGACATCAAGTAATGCCAGAAAAGAGGCTGTACGGGTTAAGAAATCACCACAAATTTAATTCGCCAGCGCTTCTCCTTAGTATATTCTGATGACACAGAAATATTTGGGTCAGTGATCCAAAAAATTACTTCACTATAAAATAGTGTACGTGCCAGCGACAAGAAATGTGTCACAGCGAGACGTGTTGGAGTGTGTTGCTCTTTGATGCGAGAGAACTGACAATCACTCTGGCAGCTGTTCCCTCAACAACAGTTTAAGATTTGTCGAACACACTTGATTAAGAGGAATAATTGTGGTGTGGGACTCTATTAAGGGAAGGAAGCGGTGGCTTGGTTTTTTCGCTCCAGCTCTTGCACGTCTGCTAGCTGGGACTGTGTAAGAGTATCGAGTGTAAGGATGGTGACGCAACTCAAACTCTTCTAATCTATACAATAGATCAGAAACGCTCGAAAGACCATGTCTGAAGTATTTACATCAGCCGCAGTGTCTGTATTCACTGCTTGAAATTCTGCTTATTCATAACACAAGAGTTACGAATAAAGATTACAATCTGATTTGGGGGGTCTTTTAAATGTTTTAATTAAAAGAGGGCTGTAGAGCTTCTCAAGACATATGAAATATATTCACATATTTTTGTTCAGAACTGCATGGATTTAGATGTTTTACATGCTCTGAGTTAACATGAAATCAAACAGACCCGGTTTACTTTCTTAATGCTTCTCAATCAACCCTCTTTAATATGGCATCACCAGGCATTAATGTTTAAAAAAAAAAAAAAAATGACTAGCCTCAGATCTAGCCTCAATCTGGGACAGAAACTATTCTTTTTGGGGTCCAATGTAGTAAGAAGAAAAAACTTCAGAGCACTTTGTTACAGGTTTGTACAAATAAATAAAATCAACCTAGGCTCATTGGAAATACATTGTATACAAGTGAATTAGTTCCCAGTTGAAATGAATACTAGAACTTTTATTCCCTTTCACACAAAAGTATGATTTACAGGTACATTTTATTATTAAAGGCTAATTTTCACACAAATACTGTAGTTCCGGAATGCTATGTTATGACTTCAAGAGTTTTTAACATCCTGCGTGATTAGAAAACTGATACTTTTACTCAATAGCTCACATAATATGGTGTTGCACTGTAGAGCATATATCAACCTGATCTCACATATTTTACGTGGTGGCTAATTCGTACGTATTACGTATTATGATTTCTTCTAAATCATACGTATTTTACAAGTTGCCATTCATATGAATTTGTACGTATTACCCAAACCTAACCCCGCCCCTAAACCTACCTGTCACAGGGTTTTAGACAAATAGGTCGACGAGTGAGGTCGTACGAATTGGCACCTCATACGGATACGTACAAATTGGTCGTGAGACTGTATTGGATATTTCCAACATGATAAAACATTAATTTTTAGTGACACTCACTGGATATTTGAATTCTGAAAGGCCACAAAAGGTACCTCAAGCATCATTATAAAAACAAAAATACTAACCTAATACAAACATGCCACGAACACGTATTAAACCTGTGTTTTAGCGCAACTCTCTGGACATTTCACTTTGAAACTGCGGCGAAACATGCAGTAAGGTACATAAATACAGGGTTGCAGAAATGTATGCAGAGGCACGTATTTCCAATGAGCCAGGGTTGATTAAAATGCACTTTGATGGATTGTTCACATTTTTTTTGATAATTTAATCCCTTTTTTAAAATAAAACTTTCAGTTAATTAAAAAAAAAAATCATGTTAAAAATGTAAGAACCTAAACATCTGCTGAAATTTGAAACAGCTATTTTTGAGTGGTGGAGCAACTCTATTAGTGCCAAAGGTTTACCAAGTGAAAAAGACAAACATTGTGTGAGAGTGAATGAAAATATGAACATTTGTGATAAATAAATGCATAAAAGGTCTCAATATGCATGGTTATTCTCCCCTCTAGCACTTTTGTACTTTTCTAAAAAGTTTGTTCCCTGATGTATCATGTAAGCAACCTTGATAATGAGGTGTTTCTTTACTCTGATAGATACTTTTTTTTTTTTTTTACTTCGTTTTTTTCAGGAAAATATTATGGCAGATCGTCTCTGTAGTCAGGCATCTTCATTTGCATGTGGTTCCAGTTGACCTCCGCTGGCTGATTGTGTTCTGTAGCACTAAACCCTTGTTCTGACACTAATCAGTAGCTTGTGCTGTCATACAGTCATCTCCTCGGGTTGTGTTATAGTTAATATGAAGGATTAGAATGGCAACACACTTTGAGTGCCCAACACGTCCTTACACGAATCAAATAAATTCTCATCATTACGTACGAAAAAAAAAAAAGAAAAAAAAGAGCAAAGTGTACATAGATATACTTAGCGGGAACCCTGGGAAACAAATTTTAACATACTGTATGTGTAAACAAAAGGAAAAGTGGTTTATACTTACTGAAAATAGTTGATAAAAGACAAAAGTCATGAAAAATGAGGACAATCTCTGTTGTAATGTATTTAAAACATATGCATACTGTATATTATTATATGTGTGCGCGTGAGTTTGTGTGTGTGCATGTATGTATACTGGCACAAAAGCGGCCGGGTAATGTATGTACACACTATGTATCTTGTATAGAATCTGAAAAGAATATAAAACTGCTGATATATTAAATCTGCTTGTAATTTAAACATCATTTGCTGTATTTCACAATTATTTCTTTCTTTGGAGGTGAGCTTTCATATGTGCCGGCAGTCAAGCAAATGAACACTGTTGAACAATTGCAGTATATCTTGATATCATACCCCTGTAAAATACTCCTAGAAGTTAAAAAAGAAACAAAATGAAAAAGAACATGCTCATTTACATTTGTGTGATGTTTTTCTTGTCTTGAATTTTTCTTGAATCATTAAATATTGTGTATCTTTAGATGCTCTGTTGTGTGTCTTATCATTTCGAAACACTTTAATCCTAGTTTTCTCTTATAGACTGCGAAGCCTTGATGTAGGAAGCAAGTGGTGGAGGAGAATACTAACGAAAAAGAAGAAAGAAACGTGGTGCGGACCAGCTTCCGTTATGGGAAGCGAGCAATATGCATATAAAATGCTGTCTATTTGCGGAAAAGCAACTCTTGATTAAGTCCTTCTGCTCAGACAATAGCAGTTATACAGCTGGTAGAGGCATTGATTCAGGAGGAGGTGAGCTTCGGAAACACACCTGAGAGATTTTAGTTTAGAGAGAGAAGAGGCCACCTAGGTGGACTCAAGAATAATTGGCGAGTCTGGGCGTATAACCACCATTATGTGCTCTGCAAATGTGCCAGGACTGCAGCTTTGGACCGGGCCCAAGACGGAGTTGGGAGCAAGAAAAGGAGCCTTAAAAAGCAAATGAATAAAGATTATCCAAGCAAAAGGGTCTACCTACAGCACTGTAAGTTCCTCAACATTTTGCTGAACTGCCTAGTTACACTCTTTTTCTGCTGGCTTTACATTTTTGATGCTTGACGAGCACGTATGTGTATATGAGTGCGAGCTTTCATATAGGGGTAAGCTCAATTATCCGTCCTTTCCCTCGTTAGTCTAAAGAAATACTGGGCATCCAGACTGCAATGCAGATAAAGTAGCAGGGAAACAAATTAGAATGCAAATGTTACCATTTAAAGTGACAGTTCACTCAAAAATGAACACGGTCATAGTTTACGCACACATTAATGTCTTTTATCTGTCTTTCTTTTGCAGAACACATAAGAAAAATTGTAAGTATTTCTGTCATTTTAGCATTATTTACAAACAATTAGACTCTCATTTTTAATTTTCTTTGCTTTAATCATTCTAATTAACTTATTTCAGTTAGTTGTCGTCATTTCAATTATCAAACCTTTTTTTTTTTCTGTTAGTTTAAGTGAAATTAATCCAAACACATATTCTAAATGCCTGTATACACAAAGAGCAATAACTATGATAACAAACATATATTTTTAAAAATAGTTAGGTAAGACTTTATTTGGATAGTCCACTTTAGACATTCTACTAACAGTAAGTGGAGTATTAGGGTATTAGTAGACTGTCTGCTTAATCTTCTAACACTTTATTTTGAAGGATCCACAACATACTGACTATCAGAAACTTTACAAGTATATGTCAACTTATTCTACTAACCCTAAACCTACACTACCCTAACAGTCATGTAATTAATACTGTAAGTTACTTATAGTTAGTAGAATGTCTTTGAATGTGGACTTCATTTATCAAAATGAAGTTATAGCAACAAAAACCTCAAGAATCATGATGCTTGGTCCGATGAAGCACAGGTATGAGGACTGACATTAGCTGACAATGTACAGTAGTTGTAGTTTCAACCCAGGCTCATTAAAAATACGTGCCTCTACATACATTTCTGTAAGCCCATAATTATGTACCCTACTGTTTCGTCGCAGTTTCAAAGTGAAATGTCCAGAGAGTGGCGATAAAACACACATATATTATGAAACCGTAGCAAATTTTTATTTTGTTGGCACAGGTACGTATTGCAGTGTTTTTATTATGCTGCTCCAGGTATGTTATGCATCCATTCAGAATTTAAAAATCCAGTGAGTGTCGCTAAAGAATAATGCTCTATCACGTTGGAAATATTCCCTTCACCAAACTCAAACCTAAACCTACCCAATAGTGTTTAAAAATGTAGTTTCATGGGTGCAATGCAAGAGCTACTGAGTAAACCTACTGAATTAGAAAACTCATTAGAAAATCATACATACTCACAGTGGTGGGCAGTAACGAAGTAGTTGTACTTCGTTACTGTACTTAAGAACATTTTTCAGGTATCTGTACTTTACCAGAGTAGTTTTATTTTTAGCAACTTTTACTTTTACTTCAGTACATTCCTAAGCAAAGGATCGTACTTCTTACTTCACTACATTTCATAAAACATATCGTTACTTATATATCACGTGC